>JAIPMN010000591.1:26631-46451 GCA_020650975.1 Apostichopus californicus | reverse complement strand
GTTAACAGTAACGTTAAGTTTCATCAGATTGATTTTAAGCTGGCCTAACCTTAGGCCTATGGTTACTGTTGTCAATTAGCCTGAAGCTGTACACTGACTGTATACTTGAAGTTGTACGTTAGTTCCTGTATGTTGGCTCCTATGCTACACTACTGTAGAGTATGACTCACGCTAACGTTTATCAATGTAATAATTATGATACTAGTAAAAAATATCGGAAACAGTAATCCAATAGTACTACTTGTCTCTGTTAACCTGTGACAAATTCCATCGATGACCAAGAGTAACATCATTTAAGCATTAGCAAATAACAACAGACAAGGATAGGCCTAGGCTAAAGCCAATGAAGTTGTTTACTAGGTTTAGGCCTAGCCTAAGTTATAGTAGGCCTAGATACACTTTAGTTAGCCTAGACCTCATTTACCGTATGAGCTAGTTCCTGACCAGCCAATGACCAACACCTTGCTGTAGTTACCTACATATTTGGGGTAGAGACACTTAGTTTTTATAAAAGTGCATCTAGGCCCAGGCTAGATACAAACTATTGCAGAATATAATAATAATAATCAGCAGTTATGTTTACGACGCTTAAGCTACCAAATATGTGGGAGAAGCCCCCAAGGGCAGTGGATTACAACTTACACGTAGGGTGGCTTCCAATTCAAGATTTTAACTCAAATTTGGAATCTTTTCAATTAAGAAAGTTATTTTCAGATGGAAAAACCATAGATTGCTTTTGGATGAAAAACCCACCTTAACATGACCCGGCCGGGTGTCCAACCCGGAACCGCCCGATCGCTAAGCCTCATTGCTTCAAATGCCACCCCCTTTATCCACTCGGCCACAGCACCTTATTCAATAGATCTCACACAGACATGTGATTTCATGGATCAATAGGCAGTTTAACTTTTATGAATCCAAAACTCAAATAAAGTTATTTTAATAAAAAGTAAAACAAATTTACATCTTGAATTGGAAGTACAACCAGTACTACTTGTATCTGCGGTGTAAATTGTAAATAATTATTCTAAGTGTTGTTCCGATAATCGTTTGCTATATTGATATCAGCAGATATGTGCAATATCGACGCCATATCAGTATCGGTAAAATTTAGCTTCATTGGCGATAACAGCAAACCGATATTGAACATTTTCTTCACAAAAAAGCCACTTCTTTTTACTTGCGATAATTTATTTATCTGTCCTAAACAACCCATTTCTTTATCCTCAATTTCGATTTCAATTTAAGCCAGTGGTCAATATGCTCATCAGCTGAAAAATTGTGTATCTTTTAAAAAGCTGCAAAGAGTATCTGGAAGCAGTTTGTAATAACATCAATGAATGATGAAAAGATTGTATTTTGAGAAACAAGTTTGCGTATCACAATTTGTTGCTTTTAGGTTTACCAAATATTTAAACATGAAGTGCTTACTAAGTTTGGCTAGGATTAAAGCTGGTGAATGGTAAGATATAATTTTTTACAGAAATTAAAAAATTGAAGAAAATGTTTTCGTTTTGATTCTTGTAAACACAAGGGGTAGTTAAGGTTATTAGCCAGGATACGCTAATGTCTTTTCTACATAATATCAGTTTTATCATTGCACGATGTCATCTTTAACATTTTGGCTAAGAAATTCTTGGCTTGATGACAGTTTTTATAAGTCTTGACAGCCAAAGTGTTGAACGTAGTTGGTCAAACAGACTAATGAATCATACATCAGAAGTAGGCTTGTGTTCCTCCCCCCCCCCCAAAAAATGCTAACACACAGTTTCATGAATATCAACTTTATGGGGAATATTTTCGTTCATTTAAAAAAGGGTTAGGACTAGTGTTATAGAATACGCAAATACTTGTTTTAATAATATACTAACAGGACTCATCAAATGAGAGTTTTACAAGTAGTTACTGTTTAAATTACGATAGCCAATTATAAATTTGATACTGTATGTTAGTGTTCGACCGATAATCGGTTAGATCATCGGCATTAAGCCAATTATCAGACAATCGGTAAATAATCGGCATCGGCAAAACCATTGCACTACCGATTTTGTGCTTTTGATTCACCACAACCACAATAGGAGAAGAATGTAGATCATTCGATTCAGCGCTATTCAAAGCTGGGAAGGTACACTGATCTACCGTGTAACGGTATCGCAAGTCCCTCACGCGAGTTTGTACTAATGATGTTCGATATATACTATCCAATTTAGGCAGTAAACATCATACAGTATACCCGCGATAAGCTCAGGGGGAACTGCCTAATTTTTTTTTTCACTTCGCTTCTAGCATCTACAAAAACCTCCTGTTATCCATGTGTAACGATTGATAAGAAAGATTTATTGTCTTGACTAAATATAAAACCAAAACAATATACTTTTGATCCACTTTGGCCATTTCCCCATTCGTGGAAAGTGAAAACGATAATATTTGGGTTTGTGAGTTCTACGTACATTAGGCTAGAGAACAGTTAAAGCTTAATAGTTGTTCAGTTTGAAAATGCGCCCAAGATTTTACAAATGTGATAAAATGATGAAATTAAGGCCCCAAATAATCCTAAATATCCCTAAAAATGTTTGGTGACAGTCCTCAGTAGTTCTACTGCATTACAGTATTTTGTGATTAGGCAAACATTCTTACACATATTTTTGAGAAAAACCCGAAGCAACTTTTTTCCCCCTGACCGCATGTACCATACGTGCTAGAATAACCCCTTTGCAGTAACTGAACTCCTTATCTGCAACCTACTAAAGCAAGTCTGATTTCCAGCGACATGCGCGACAAAGTCAGTGGTACTTCTCCCACATGTAGTTAAGTCAATGGAAAAGTGCCATTGACTTACTGTGTATGATCGTACGAAACAACGTTCCCTCGCAGATGTTAATCATTGAAAACTTGGAGTAAAGATTCGGGATTGTTTTATTTTTCATATCAGATTTTATATTTCAATATCAGATTACGAAATAACAAATATTTTATTTCCGTACGATATACTTTTCACTTTATTTAGGTTTGAGTTGCAACACTGATAAATAATTGTAAAAGCTGTCCCGAACTTTTTTTTTTCATTTCGTAACCAATGGCTACTATTTCTCCCCTTCTGTAGTCTGTACAGCATTGTCATTTACTGTACTGTGGCGGGATTGCAATATTGCGACTCATAGTAATAAACGTACAGCGCCCCATGTATGTATTACAGTGTTCTTTATTTGTTCCATTAATCTTTACTGTGAAATGTTAAGTCGTTCATTTACATTTTTGATTGTATTGGCTTAGAAGATGGTAATCATGCATAACACTAAATCATTCATTAGGCCAGATCACGAAAATGATGAAATAATCGGTAATTGGCATCGGCCCGATTGTCACAGGAACTAATCGGTAATTGGTAAGAACCGATTATCATATAATCGGTCAAACACAATTGTATGTATTAATGACCTTCGTTCTGGCTGTTTCAAAATATCGGTCTCTGTATTGGACAGGTACTAGGATCAGAATATCAGATATTGGCCAAAACTGATAATGGTGATATCAGTACAACACTAATAAAAATTTCCTGATAACAGAATGCTTGCCAATATTGTGAAGAGTCCAGTGCTAAAAACAAGAAAACAAACTACGATCTAATAAAGCTTTCTCCTGGCACTTTCTGTATCAACTTTAAGCACTGACTCAGAGTAGTTCTAATTACCATCATTACAATTTTGGAACAGTGGATCAACAGAGATTGAATTTAGTCAGGCTATTTCTTGTTTTAATTACGGCACATGTGGGAAACTTTTCAAAATGTTAAAAGAGGTGTGCCAAGCAGTGAGCAAATCTATCACAGTATACTGTACATGGATCCTCTAAAATATAACTTAAAGCAAGATTTTAGTTTCTTCCTGTTGGACTTTGATTGAACTGAAAGTGGAAAAAGAACCATCTTTGGGTGCATCAAACAGAGATTTACTGTTGTAATAATATAGTGATGATTTTGAATTTTTTTATTTATTTATTTTTTATTTATGCTGAATTTACTGAAGTTTCTCTCTGTTTCCATTCAAATCATGAATTAACCATTTACTGTACCTAACCTGGCAAAATTGGTAACTTTTAGCACCTTACCCCCACTGACTCACTCAAGGTTCAAGGCTTGCATGTTATAACCATATGACATCTGCTTGACTTTAATTGGATTTCAAATTCTCTTGATCTGAGGCTGAACTATTGTTAAGTATTTTGATATTTTGTGGTAATGGTCTGTCTTGTCATAACAGGCATGAAATATGCTTGGGTTTTCTACACAATTTGCTGGCATGGTCATGTGTACCTTAAAGTAATGAAAAAAATGCAACAAGTCATAAAAAAATTTGCAGACATGGAGAAAATACAAGCACTGCATACATGTAATATTTGTACTAGGAGAGGCATGGTGGTGCATATGACAGAAACAGAAAGAGGAAATAAGTGAAAACCTAGGCTACAGAGTGTTTCATATCAATTGGCACTGCATCTTATCATATTAGCTATGAAATGATGGGGACCTCAATCATGAGACATCAAAACAGCATTGGTACATAAGAACATGTTTAGGTCATGCCTTGGGTGACACCAACCTTTCAATTAGGTCATGGGGATATAAAGTTAAATGTCCAACAAGATTACTGTGCAACTGAGAGAAGTCTTGTTTTATTTTGGATTGAATACTTTTGCCCATCATCTTTTTTAGATCTTTCCACCCACAAATAGGTGTCACAGAGTTTGTTCAGGTGTTGTCACACAAATGCAACAAAATTTAACATTTGAACATATATTTTGAGCGATATGCATACCAGTTGATATCATAACCATTTCAGTTATCATTCATTCCTGTGTTCTCAATCTTTACCTCCTATGCGTACAAGTTAGAACATTTGAAAAAATTCTAATTATGCCATGCAGCAACTGTGAAATGATGTGAATGACAATTTAATGTTATAAAGAAGATTAAGAAGACAGAAGGAAATATCATCATGTAAAAAGCCCCTTCTTGTAATATACTGTCAAGTCAAATGGCAATAGACTGGTGAAACACACTGCATGAACTAACTGTGGTTAGAATAATTATTATACTCTTAAAAATTATTTCTATGAGTTGGTTGAGAGATATTTTCAATTTCAACTACCCTCAAAACCACTGCTGGAATGATTTTAAATATTAGGTGTTGTTTTGGAACTAGGTCAACAAGAATGTCCCTTTTGTTCTTTCCATTGTTTTTCCATTGTGATCATGACTGGGTAATGAAACGGTTGATAATGATCATCACACAGTGAGTTAAGCAGGATGCATGGTAAGATTTGTAATGTAAGTGAGCTTGAATCACTTCCTTTCGTTACAAACACCCACAACAGCCGTTCTCCATCTTGACATGATATCTGTGTAGTTCAGTATTAATTGGAAGATCTGTGAGGGAAAATGGCTGACCCATTTCAAACTTTATAGTCGATTGTCAAATCAAACAGGATCATTATGCACAGTATAGAGTGAAAGCTCTTTTTCTCTTCTATCTTGCAGTAACTGGATGAAACAGACCCAGTCAAATGCTTGTTTAATATATATGTATAATAACTACCTGATATGAAATGGATAAACACAAGATAACTTCATTGTTTTTCAGAGGGAAAACATTAAATGGTTGTTTGAATATGTAATTAAGTTCATAGGTGATATATTGACACAAGGGTGCTTATTGTGAATACCAAGTTCCAGTTTGAGATAGGTGCATATACCCAAGCTGTTACCGATTCTCATAACTTGAAAAAAATTGTTAAACTGAATATTTTACAAGAGGGAAAAAAAGAAAATTGCAGGTAGCCTAGCCTTAGATTAAAGTTTCATAAGTTGCAGTGTTAGCCTAACAACGGCTTGTCTCAGTAACAGCTCCCTGGTATCACAGTGGAAGAAACATTCTCTGTAGTTTTTGTCAATTTGTATTATCCTTTATTTGATAATACCAATGACGAGTACTGTGCTTATTTCTATGAGGCTATAGGGCCATTGTAGTATATCAGTGGGAACTGCTGCTTGGTTACCCAGTTAACAATCAAATTGTGTCCCAAATACTCTGACTAAGTAGGTAAAATATGTATGCCTCTATCCTTCAGAGCTAGTGACCTTTCCTTTTGCAAGGTTTATGTTGCAATCAAGCACACAGTTACTTAACACCAAAGCCAGTGTATTGTATATGTTCTTTGGAACGAGGATGGCAATGAATAGAAAAGGTAATGAACTTGTCAAACAGAAAACGGAATATTTATTAACCTCTGTAGAGTCAATTTTAATAAGGACACCCACTAACTGAAGTATGCTGAAATACATTTTTTATTTTTGCATAGAAAGCAGTGGCCAAACGTGAACTGTGTATAGGCTGTTGGTTAAAGAATTCTACTTCCCTAACCAGGAAAAGGTTTGCATATTGTCATGGAGAGCACTTATCATCATCCCTGTAGGTTATAAGTAACAACTACTGTACCGTGTGTAATTGTAGTTTGGATTTGAACTTATAAAACAAAACAAAAAAACAACAACAAAATACAAGTAATTCAAATTATTTTCTTTTTTTTTGTAGTGAGAAGGGGCTGGTGATTGTAATTAACCTCACAACTGAGAGTTTGAAATTCCATCAGTAATCATTGATATCTATAGCCTGGATAAGGTATACATTGTAAATGCTGATATGGCATTAACATACCTAGGTAATACGTAAACAAGCTGCAGTCTATTTCCTTTTGTTTTTCTATTTATGTGAGCAATTCAAACTAAGGAATGCTCATTGTTTTGATAATAGGATATAAATATCAAACGTTGCGGTTTTATCAAAAATTCTGTTTTCAGTGGAAGAGATGTTTTGTGAATTGATTGTAGCTTCAAAAAGTGAAAGTCAGTTTCTTATTTCACTAGAAAATGAGAAAAGTGATATAAGTTGCTGACATATCTTTCCTTTAATTGGCTGTTTACTTTCTACAGAACCGTAAACAAAAAGGAGAGTCCATGTTATGTGCTAATTGGTAGCAGTGAACTTTGAAATCAACTCAGTTGCTGAGATGAACAGGCTTTGCCTCTGAACCATATTGTCCTAGATGCATGCATGCTTTATCATGTAATGTAAATTGTGTGGACCCAAAAATGAAATTCTTGGTGTTTGTAAGAGAATTAAAACTAACAGGATGGAACCTGATCTTGTGAAAGTGTTTTGTATCTGCAGAAAGGATGTTCACCTGCTGACCAGCAGAATGTTCATGCAAAATATTTCAGTTCTGAAAAACATATTAAATAAGTTGATCTATTGCAAAATACAGGGGCTGAGCTGTTAACTCTAGCATTCTAGAACTTTGCTGTCAACTAGATCAGGGGCACACATGAAGACTCCAAAATTAAGCATAACTGTATATTGATAGTTACATGATATAAAAAGCTTAATGGATTAAAAAAGTAATCTGGAATAATTTTTCACATGGAAATGAACAGAAGAGAAGCATCCCGAGTAAAGCCTTCTCTCCCTCTGTTTTTGAGATGTGGAGGTCTATTTCCAACCTTCTAGCCACCGCCCCCCCCCCCATGCCCCTTTACAGTCTTGAAGAGAGCCTTGTTGTATTGAAGCAGGTCCATAGACAATCTTGGGAGTTCATAGTTTAATGATGCTGTGAGGAACATTTTGATAGTGTCATTATTCCATCAAGTAATTTTTCTGTTGCCGAACCTTGCCAACCATGAAAAGGCAAACAGTCGATTTGCTAAATCATGCATAAGTTTTGCAATGGAAATTAAAACCCTGGTGTTCCAATGATAAAGTACAAACTGGTTGATGTGAACTTTACCGTTCTCGCTTCAGGCAACTGTGTCTTTGACTAATGATGCTGTGTTTCTAATTCACCTCTGCATATAATCCAGGCTAATCTCAAAACCAGAAATGTCAATCTTAGTTTTGACTAAAATTTTAATACCAAATTTGTTTTGAAATAATGCTATGCAGGAATATCAAATGTGGAAAATCATGAAGAAGAGAATAGAAGTTTATTAAACAGTGGGGAATGCTCTACTTAGCATTCAAAGTTATTCAGAGATTTTGATCTTATTTAATATGAAGCGAACAGAATATTGCACTTGTATCATGTACAGTTCTTATGTTAATAGTTGCAGTTGCCACAAGTTTGCAACTTTCAAAGGGAACAGAACAGAAATATTTCAGTAGCATGTGTCCAAACATTGCAAACGTCTCTAAAACTGTACAGCTTTCTAAGTAGAATTTTGTCAAAGTGTTCAGCAAATTTCACACTCTTTTTGTTTATGATGTACGGTATTTGGAAACGTCATTTTGCTTAATTGTTTGTACTTATCTGTTTACTCTGATTCTCATCTGTCAAAACTGGGATAGGCTCAGGTTTATATTCTCTGGTATATGCTCAGGTAATATGTGGGATATGCTCAGGTTTATATGCTAAGGCAATATGTCGTCAACTCCTTTAAATTATAGCAACTGGTTCAATGGAAAGATAATGAGATGTGTATGACAAACAGGGATACTGTTGAAAACAAAAAGAATATTGAACTAATTTTCAATTTAAGAGATATGTTGAGGATATGATTATTTTCTCCCAGATTCTGCACATTTTTTTCTTTTGGTTGTTGAGTGGGAAGGTACTTTTCCAGGAAATTAGGAGGAGAAAGTATAAAATAGATTAGTAGCTTATCCCCAAGAAGTATCCTTGAGAAAGTGGGAGACATAGCTTTTAAAAGTGATGAAAAGCATTAACAGTTATACAGAAAGTATTTTTCAAAGAAAGAGTGGGAAGGGTAGGGTGATATGTTAGTGTATAATGAAGATCATTCTAGGCACCCACACCTCCCCCACATTTAAACAAACAGAAGTACTGACTGACACACATGTCCTTGCCATTTATCCCACAGTACAGTCAACTGAAGAAGCCGGTGCTCTGATCTCCTCACAATTGTTCCATAACCATTTTCCCAGAATCCTCTTCTGTTCTGGTAAATCTGTTGTCCTTATTCTCCCTGACACTAGAGGTTCACCTGAATCTGAGTCAGCAGCTTAACACCCGCCTCCACAATATTATACTCCTGGACCATCCAAGCATGACGCCCCCCCTCTATTGTTATCCTTCAGTGTACTAAGAATAAGTCCCAACATTTGTTCCACAGTGTTCGTCAATAGGTATCACAAAATTTGTCCTTTTAAGGAGATTTCTCTGGCAAGTTCATTGTGTGTTCCGTACAGGTGGTTCTTAAGTGTTTTTTTGTGAGAATCATGTTAATAGTGGTTACATGGTCACGTTTCGAATGGAAAGTAGCTAGGAGGGCATGAAGACCTGGGTAAGTGTGGGTTTTATCCCGAGAGCAGAGAACCGTACCTTGCACACTTATTTTCATGGTATTAAAGCACTTATTGATTGAAAAGGGATACTTTTATAATTAGTCAAAGTCTGTTCTTTTGATTGTAGGATTGTATGTGTGTCTTGGGAGAGTTGCACTTCTATATGATTACAATGCATTCTATTTAAACTGGTTTGTGGTAATTCTTTGTTTGGGTGGCAACCTCAGTATCAACAAGTTCAAGGTTATTCTGGATTACATTAGAATAATATATAAAGCCAGTTTCCAAGCCTTGGGAAAATACTGGATTTCTTGTAGTTGAGGCAGCCGTTTGCTCACTGTCCCGCCTTACTTTGGACTCAATGTGATCAAGGATATTGCCTTTAGTAACTTTGATGCCCTAGTGACATTAACTGTAGTTCAGGCCTTTGATTTATTATCTCCATGCCAGATGGTATAAGTGTAGCTTTTGTGGTGTGTCTTCCAACATTTGGTGTATTTACTCCAGTCAATACTTGAAAATTATGCAAGTTTACTTCTGTTTTTAAATATTTGTAGAATGAAGAATTATTTGTTTAGCCTTACCCTAGTCTCACTAGGTGTTTTCTTCACAGAATACAGTATACTGTAATCATACATTTAAATCCTATGAACTATACATATATACATTACATGGTGATAGTACTGTTGGAGTCTTCATCATTGATCAGCCAACAGTTTCTAACAAACAACTTCTGTCTGCAACCCAAGCTAACGTTCCTGTTGTAAATTTGAAATCTAAGCACTGACTGGGATGTTTTGAAGACAGATTTGTTGCAAACTATACAGTGTTTTTTGCAGATATTTCTTAAATTGCAACTTTTATGATCAGTTGTTGGTAAAATGGAATCTACATGAACTGCTCCTCACTATTTGGGGTGAGGTCATTTAACTCGCTCCATGTTATTGAAACTTTAAAGGGATAGTAAAGGGGTCTTTCATATTTACCACAAATAACCAGAAAATTGCTATCAGCACTACACCAAAGCATTTACTCACCTGAACTACAGGTTAAGAGAAAATGACATTTGAAAATTGTCCCAACCCCCCCCCCCCCACCCTCCCTTCTCCCAAGTTTAAACAATACAAACATGATTTTGACATCACAGATTCACTTTACTATGTTTGTACTGTTTAAAATAATTTGGGTGGCTTGTGGAAATTTGCCGATGTCTTCTCTAACAAATTGTAACTGATAGGTATATATATAATCTTTGGTGTAGTGGTGTTTTGTATTTTTTTGTGGCTATGATAAAGATGAAACACCTCTGGGCTATTCTTTTAATTCATGCCGTACCTCTTTCTCACCACAGAAATAAATAAATTGGTAACTTGAACAGTCATGATCCATTGCAACCCTTGGATGACGATGCAGTCGTGTTAATATTTTTAAATGACTTGATGTGAAGTGGACATGACTCCATCTATAATCTGTATCCCTCTCAGTACAGTCTAGCAACTATTTCTCATTCATAATTTGTCTCTGTCGTCCTTAGAATGAAATTTATTTAAGTTAAGGTTGTTTCTCATGTTCAGAGAATTAGAGTCAAGAATCACGGAGAGTAGAAAATAGAAATTAAGGTATTAGACACATAAAGATGGAAACAAGTTTGAATGAGTACTACTGTACTGTAGATCGATGCCAGCCCAAACATCTGCAAATATAAGTCTTTGAGTAGGTAGGTGTGTTCTCTGTACTATCAGGATGTATAGTATAGCTGATTAGCAGTCCTTGTTCATTCAATACTTAACGTTCTCATGCACAATTAGATTCATAAAACAAATAATACGGGTACCAGCATGTATACATGTCTTCCATTGGCAGTTACATTGACTGTGGTGTGTATTCCTCTTCCTACATGAGTGCTACAGTAGGTTTACATTCCACTGTAAAGTTGTTTAACACAAACTAGTGGTTTGTACAGCAATCTGTATGATAGTCTGCCAAACCATAACCAGAAGTAGAACATTATTCTCCATTCATTTGTGTATTTTCTTCCCTACAGGTTTTCTCAGAAATTCTTTCAAATGAAATACAGTACATCTTTATCTGCATCGTGCATGATATTGTCGATAAATGGAGAAAAGGAAACGGTTGATGTTTCCGAATGATTACGAAACATGACCTTTAGATTTACGTTTATAGTCTCTGAAGGATACGTTTGAGATGTGACTTAATTCTTAACAGCATTTTGTATTTCAATTTGTATTTTTGTTTTCTTTTCAGAAGCATTGTTAGCCAACTTTGTTCCGAAAAGTTGTTGCCGAAAGACAGTCCAGGCAGAGTAAATTAGAGAGACTGAAAATGGAGCCTTGAGATGAAAGGAGACCCCTGCCAAGCTGAATCTTTTGGATGCTTGGAGTTGTCTGGTGGAAGACACAAAATGAAGAAGATGAATTTTCGTGATCAAGTCAACCTCCTTTCATCTTGGTTCAAAGAATGGAGCGAGTGTGAACAGACTGTTGCCCTCTACACACTGTTGAAGAGGGTCAATGCCAGCCAAGCACGATTTCTAGACTTTGTTTTGGAACAGACGTTAGCAGAATCGGAGGAGTACATTCAGTTGGCGAGAGAGGCTAATAATCCAGGTAACATTTCTCCTCTCACACAATCTTGAAATTTCTCCAGCTTTGCAGTAAAAAATAAAAATTGTCATTGATGGTTCTTGAGCCCTCAAAAGAGGACATTAAAGAATTAATTATAAATTGCGTTATTAATCTCTAGTTTCAATTGCCCAAACATTACTTTCTCAAGGAGGAAAGAGTTCTGCATTTAAACATTAATCCCAGGGGCAAAGGCTGAAAATGACCTTACTTTGTTGCCCTTCATTTACATGAAAAGGTCCTCAATCACAAAACACCGATAAGATGCCCCAATCAGAATCGGCAATGCGATACAGTAGATTCAGCTTCCAATTCCCAAATTTTCACTGCTCAACGATGGTTACTATGTTCAAAGTCCAAGTAAGAAACAGCTACGTGAAAGCTACCAAGCTGAAGGTCCATGGTGGGGGAGTGGGTGTTCACTGCGGTTTAGTAAAATATTCAAATCATAGAGAATTGCATGGCTTTCTTGTTGTGATTTGTAGCAATGTTACAATTTGTAATTCAGGATACTGACATAGGTTCTTATTTGACATTTCAAAGTCTGTTACTGTCTCTTAGGCTGACTCAAATACCAAAACGAAATGAAGCCGTCATTTTGGCTTTAATAGCTCTGAATGAATCTTTAAGCAAAAATGCAAAGCTTTTTACCTTTCTCACTGTTATTTTACTTTTTTTGTAAATGATAGGAGTTTGTTCAGTGTACAGTACGTAGAAAACTACTTAAAATCTCATTCATCCCTTTGACATTTCAACTGCGCTTTTTATGAATTGGTTGGCAATCTGCCAGCATTAAATGTGCTTTGACATAGACTTCAGTGCCATTTTTCAGTTCCACATGATGAACTGTCAATGCGTTTATCATGGCAGCCTCGTCCTCTTTACTCATTTACCTTCTGAAGTCAGTTCTCATCCTCGGTGCAAATAAGTGCAAAGCTATTAACCCAAACTGTAAAAATTATGCCTTCTTTGGTTATTTTGCTTCTAACATTGAAGAGGCTTTCCAAGAAATTTGTTTAACATTGTCTACTGCATCTTTCCTGAAGTGGACTTTGCTTTCCTGAATGTTCAGGAGTCTACAAAAGTAGCCTAAGATATTTATCCAAAAATATTAAAAGCTTTCATTAGAAGGATAACCGCAGTGAAGGTAATTTTTCAAAAATATTGATTACAATTCATTTCATACTGGCATTGGTATATCATAAAGACCAAAAGGTCACTTTACGCCAATGTTTCCAACTGGAAGGTTACTGTGGTAATTTACTGACGTAATTTTCCTTAGTGGTACAGCTTGTTTCTGCGTTATTTATAGATTTCTTTAACAGCTGTACGATTCATCATCACCGCACTATTGGTTACAAATACAATATAGTCTTGAGTCCATTACTGTAGCTTCTTCTTCCTTCCTTTTGATACGAGTCCCAGAGCTACATTATCCAGTTATATAGTTTTTGGTTTCTTCCACTAGTCAAGTCAGCGTTTGCATGCGTACGTGTGCGTGTTTGTATTTGTGTGTGTTATGCCGTAGCTTGTTAACATGTAGATTTGGTAGTTGACATGTGATCTCCATGTAATGAGAATAAGAGCCCTGATATTGTTTGTGGTTCAGATCTAAGGTCAGCAGAGTCTGGGGTATGATGATCTTAAAAGCTCATTATCTAAAGAACTACAGGCTGGACACAGTAAGTTAATGTGCATTACTCTGACCTTTATGCAAAAAAACCCAGAGTATAAGGTAGAAGTCAAGTCAAATTTGATGTTACAACCTCATACTGTAAGCCGAGAAATCTTGACAGAGCTCACACTTGACTTGTGTTATGTAATTAGTATAAGTACACCATTGTGTGGGTTAAAGGTCATTTGAAACACCATATTTGAACATATGTCAGAAAGTACATGTCTCAGTAATGAGCACCAGAACCCTATTGTGTTTGGTGTAGAATAAGGTTCACTTGAGCTAAGCTGACAAAATAAGCTTGGACCTCAACAATGTTTGCAAATGAAAAAAAGAGAAGAAAAGTCATAACTTTTGCTAAATTTGTTGGATAAATCCTTCAAATTAGATTAAACAGTAGTCCTGAGTTCTTATAAGCAAATGATTGTAGCCACATACAGTAGGTATTATAATACGTTGTATATATAGCACGGTAAGAATGATGTTTGTTTGTTTACCAAATGCAAAGTTAAAATACAGCTTTTCATATAAGTTTGCCATCTCTGTGAGACCAGTTTAGGTGGATCTCTATTCCAAAATAAGGAAAGGGATAAACAAAGTACCAGTCAATTACATTGATAACTGAACATTTGGAGGAGAGAGTTTGAGTTCTCGCTATGAATATTTTACACTCTCAAACTTATAATCAAGATATTTCAGTGCAGGGCATATTTTATATGACCATCCAGTCGTCCGCGACGACCAATTTCTGTTCGGACGACCGAAACCAGCTTTCGAGGTTGTCCAGTGGATTACTTATTGTTTATATCAAATTCAGAGATTGCATTTTATAACTGAATACCCCCAAAAGTGATAAATTGGTATCATCCTCAATCTCTTTGAGATACTGAAATATAACAAAACTAGTGGTAGGCCTACTCGAGGGAGAGTCTTACTGGCCCAAAGCTGATATTCTATTCACCTAACTATACTTCTCACCTGCAGTGTATATACTGGTATTTTTTTCCCAGTTGTTTTGCTACATTTTGTCAGACAACCAAATTTGCTCTCCTGACAACCAATAAAAGAAGACCTGGTTGTCAGAAGGGACAACCGGAGGAAATCCTTACAAGTTCCCCCTGCGGTGATAACAATTTAAGCAAGATATTACAGTTAGTAATATTTTGAAAGAACATATATTCATTCTTAGTGGGGCAAAGAAAAATATGACCATTTTGAATATGGGTTGTGAGTTTGTGCACACCAGAGGATCCCTACCATGTACAGTAGCCTGTAGGTAGCATGTATACATATGCTAACAGACCGATACACTTAAGGGACAGGAACTATGGCAAGCATTTAATTCTAATTTGGTCATACAGGATGCAAACTAAGCTAATAATGAATGTAGTAGTTTGGAGAGATACTGTAGGCTGAGTTGCTTCTTCAATACAGACTATGTACAACACAAACTTTAACCCCTAGAAGTAAATAGAGAGGGGGAAAAAATATGCACTTTTGAATCTTGGAAGAAATGTGGAAATTGGTAATGTTGACATCTTTAGGGATTAATGATAAAACTATTTTACCTAGTTTCTTAAAAATAGAAAGGTCCAAATTGAAGCTTTGTGTTTCTAATGTCTACATTATTAGTGATGTTCCTTACCGTTCTGTCACACTACATGATTTGATACCAACATGGCTTGAAGTTTACTTTAATTTCAGGTTTCTCCACCAGCCAAACTATAAATGGGATATATAATTAATTTCAAGAATATTTTTTCTTGATGTTAATTTCTTTAGTCACCAATTGATGATCTGTTTTTAATGAGGTAATATGCAAAGTCCTGAAGGAAAAGCTGGTCAATTTTAAAAAAGGGACTATAAAATGAAGAAGAAGAAAGCAACTTAGTTTGATGGTATAAAACTTCAACAACAGTTCTGTTGCTCAGTTAATGATACCTATGAACACTTGTGACCACAAACAAGGTCACAAACACTCTGAAAACCACACAAGTTAGAATATATACAAACTGTCAAATGCATGTTTCTAGTGTGCTGTAGTGGTTTCAAACTAAGTGGTCCATTTTATCATATCTAGAAATTTATTTTGGTATGTCACTATGTAGATAGTCCCTTTAACAACTTCCTTGTGAATAGTTACTGCTATCTATACATGCACTTTCATGCATGTATGATTACGTAGATAGTAAAATATGCACAGAGTATGAATAACAGTGCATTGTGAACAGTCGTAACAATACAGCAGAATATTACCGTCCTCGACGTTGAAAGATCGTTATACTTTGCCATAATTAGCTGCTCATAATGAAGTGTCTGACTTCCCGCCATATCCAAGAAACACTGACTCCGTACGATGAAAACCCACATGAATGTTGGGTTAGATCTAAGGTTGTTGATATTACAAAGTGATCACATAAGTTATACTGTACAGTGCTCTCATGTTGAAGTAGAGACCTGTGGATGGACCTGTACTGGACAGGTTTGATATGATTCGTTTGGAAGTGATATGATCTTAAATTAATTATTCCTAGCTTTGACATTTTCATCAATACCCTCTGATAATACATCTTGTAATGAGTGAAGTACAGAACCTGTGCTCTGTTGACTTCATAACAAAGCAAGTTAAAACTGCTGTCACAAAATTTACATCGCTCCTCGCTTACTTGTCTCCTCACAACCTTAGCACCCTCGTTCTACCGTGCCTAGAATGAACTTGTAGGTAACCTTTTAACAATGCGCGCCCTCTATGACCGGCTCCTCCCATCAATGCCCTTCCTTCCCATTCTACCATCCAAAGTGCCAGCATCGTGGGGTTTTCGGTCTGGTTTTTTCCTTATTGTATTCTAGTTTCCCCAAATTTTGGATACTGAAGTATTTACCAAGCATTGCAGCCCGATAAGTATCCGTTTTCAACCTAAAGGGGTTTTTTTCATGAGAAGGAAGGGTATTGACCGGCGGAGCCGGTTATTGAGGGCCCGTAGTGATAAAAGGTTACCAGTTCATTCTAGGCACGGTAGAACAAGGGTGCTAAAGTTGTGGGGAGACAGGTAAGCTTGTCAATTGTAAATGTCCAAACCAATAAGTTTTGGGATGTATCTGTTGCAGTCTAAACAGTGCTGTCAATGTCTTTTTCTGTTCTGTTCTGCTCTGGTTATAAGTGTGCAATAATGCTATCTTCCGGGACAGTTTAACACTATTCACAGAGCACTGTACAGGTATGTATATACTTTATGCACAGTGAGCTAAAATTGTGAGGTGACCTTCCTTTAAACTGTTACATCATAGAAACCACAATGCATTATTGCATTCTGGTTTTATTATCTCACATCACCCTGCAGGTATCCGGTTTTAGTTCAATTCTTTGCAACACATTAATTTGTTCTTGAAAAGCTTTGTAGGTGAACTCATTGAAATGGCAAGTGTCACCCTTCGCGTGTCAAAAAAGAGAGAAATAAAATTTAACTAATATAACAGGCACCTTAAAGTCTTTTGCATTGTCTGGCTTGAAATTCAGCAAATTGTGTTTACATAAATGTCTTGTTTCTTTAGCAAGGCCAACCAGGACAATGGAATGATATTGAGATCGTCCCATGCAACAGACTGTAAAGTTCAGCTCAAATGAGGTCGTCTAAGCCTGAACAGTCAACACAGCAACTGGCTGCATGACCGTGCTTCTTGTTTTTTTCCTGTGCTGATAGCCTTGTTCATTGTGAACCTGCTACCTCACAACAAACGAAATCAAAACCAACCCAAACATGACAACACAGAACTTTGTTCTTGAAAGCATGATCTTTGATTGCTTGAACTTTTAGCTCCATGCTTGAACTCTCCTTTTAGCCAACAAAATTTAGCTAAGTGGTCTAGCATGAGAATTGCAATGTTGAATCATTCAGGTTCTTGTATCCACTAAGTAATTTATAATAAAAGTCCCCAGCAAGGGAATAATTTATCCAGTGTCATATTGGAAAATGTATACAATATGAGCAAATTGCTGTATACATGTGCAAAGATGTAACACAGGAACCATAGTACTTTATAAGAGACTTCAAGATTGCTAGACAAATTGTGAAAACTCAATTATCCCCTGGCTAGGTACATAGAGACAAACCTTTATTTATTTTAAGATGACTGTTAGATCCTCTCCATTGAGATGCTTGATACTTTGGCAGAGGCCTAGATGCAAATAGAGGTTGGGAAATGGGTATACCCTCTCCCAACCCCCTCTCCCCCCCCCTCTTAAAATATTATTCAGAAAAGATTTCAGTTGGGCGATCAACTCACTTTGACAATCGAACTACCAATTGTTTTTATATTGTTAATTGTTTCCATTTGGTGTAAGTGTGTAGTTTTACTTGATACATTTTCTATACATATTTGTGTATCTGCGATTTCCATCCACAAAATTACGCATTGTCCTCAAATATATGTCTCGGTGGATTTGTCAATAAGTAAAGGCATATACTCTGTGTGACCTAATGTAATGGTTTACATACTGTATGGTGCAACACTCTGCTATGACTTCATCTTTGCATCTATGAAAACTGGTGGGTTGTTGCCTTTTGCAACAAAACAACAATTTTCACATGGATCTGTGTTTTCATGAGCTATAGTAGTAAGTATAGTAGTAGTAAGTAGTATGTAGTTAAAATGGTTAAAGAATACCACATAGTGCACAAGTCTTGCTTTTGTTCAATTTGTTTATATTTTATTCTCAACGATATAGCGAATGGAGATACTATTTTCTAAATCTCGATCTACCAAACTGGTCAGCAAATGCTGATGATGACCCAAATAATTTCTGGCCCCCCCTCCCCCCGACATTTTTTGAGCATTTAGCAGGACAGTGCAATGCATAGTACTGGACAAGTTTGTAAATTATATAGTATAGCTGCTCGTATAGCATTTCATGCGCTCATTTGGAAATATCATTACCTAAACAGAAGATTGTCCTTGAGGCCGATAGCACGGAGCGATAATATCTAGCGCACGGTAATACTCAATACCCTTTGAAAAGCTCAGAAGCGAGCCAGGAGACCGAGAGGGTATTAATAATTCATATTGAGCCAGTAGTGACGTCAGCGTTGGAATTGTCAACACCGTCCTACCATAAATCAAACAGGGGGATAGTGACAGAAGAGGGAGGCCTGCTTGCTTAAGATCAGAGAAGAGCCAACATTGCTCTACCCCCGATGATGATAAAGTGTTGAAATTGAAGCGTCGTTGTGATTACGCCAATAATTGTAGATGATTATCTCGCAGCTTTAGCTATTAACTGATGAGCATATGGATGCTAATATTCAAATGCAACCTTATGGCAAGGACCACAGTATTATTAGGGTAGCAGCAATTTAACAATACAAATCTCTGTTAAGTACATGCTGGTGAGCAAACTTTATACAAGTTGCAACTATTACGGTGCCCATGTTTGTTGTACATACCGTTGCTTTAAGGATAGTACATTAGCCAAACACTGGAAGCTAGAGAGAGGTAGGGTCATGTGAGAAGATGATGGTTGACTGGGAGAGGGAGGGGAAGGAGAGGGGGTTGGGTATGATGTGAGTAGATATGAATTACTGTAGCATCCAAGAAATAGGTCAGGTGAGAAAAAGAAAAAGAGGACTGGGGTGGGTGTTGCATCTCTCAGTGTACAGTAGTTATTGCCTTGGATTATCCTCCAAAATATCAGTTTGTTCCTAAGTTTTGCTCCCCTTCCATTCTTAATTTTCTGACGTTGGTTTTCCAATTGTTTCTACTGAAATACAGAACTGTGTTCATTAAACCTGTTTTCACATTGGCATTACTACCAATTTTCACTATCTTATACCTGTCATTGTGACCATATTGGCTTAGAAGAACGTATTGATGTACAGTTATGCCTGATTGAAACATGTCATTGCATGTTTTTTTTTTTACAAACCTATAATTGTTTCTTCCTGTTACTTTTTTGGGGGGTGGGGAAGGGGGGGGGGAGAGATTACAATCTTTACGTCTTTAAAATGGAGCTTTTTCAGTGAAGTGAACAAGGCATATGTCATGGGTTCTAACTATTATATTGGCTGTACTGGACTTACATTTCAACTATTTGCTTAGTATATTATGTATAATTACGTTTGCTTTTAATCAGAACTAATCAGAGGGGGGGGGGGG
>JAIPMN010000591.1:0-20506 GCA_020650975.1 Apostichopus californicus | reverse complement strand
AGAGGCATGAATGAGATGAGTAGGGGCAGGTGAGAGGCATGAATGAGATGAGTAGGGGTAGGTGAGAGGCATGAATGAGATGAGTAGGGGCAGGTGAGAGGCATGAAGGGGAAGGTGAGAGGCATGAATGAGATGAGTAGGGGCAGGTGAGAGGCATGAATGAGATGAGTAGGGGCAGGTAAGAGGCATGAATGAGATGAGTAGGGGTAGGTAAGAGGCATGAATGAGATGAGTAGGGGCAGGTGAGAGGCATGAATGAGATGAGTAGGGGTAGGTAAGAGGCATGAATGAGATGAGTAGGGGTAGGTAAGAGGCATGAATGAGATGAGTAGGGGTAGGTAAGAGGTATCATTGGGGTACTTGCAGAGGGCCACAAAAAAGCCATGTTTTAAAATGGATGCAGAACATTTCAGTGAGGTTGTTATAGCCACAATAAAGAAATCAGAAACATGTGAGTGAATACATAGCTACTTCTTCTTTTTGTTTTGGAAATGTTAGTTTCTACAGAGTAATGCATTTAGACCAATAAAATACACACCTTTCAAATATAAGCATTTTAAAGCAGCTCCATATGAAAAGATTGTTTTCTAAATGTTAAACGCAGGTACAGGTAGTTGAAGTTATTTTCCTGAGGGTAATTTTTTTCATGTTTCTGCAATTTCAATTCCATCTTTCCCTTGCCGATGCAAGGGTCTAGTCCCTGACAGAGAACTAACTCCACCATCACGATTGCTCGTAGAGACTCATTAGCTCGGAAAAAAACATTCCCGTTTGAAATACACATGTTTTCTGTGCTTTCGTTATTTCAGAACATCACTGAAGGTGCCAGGAATAAAATTCTCCGGAAGATAACGAGGCTGAAAGACAGACAGAAGTTGCTGCAAGAATTAGAGAAGGTAATTTTTTCGATTTACAACAGTCCAAAAGGTTGATGATCACCCAATTGTCATGTTTCTTGTTGTGTTTTCTTGATGGTATTGTTCTTCCGCTGGGAATATCCTACACATGTAGCATTAGCGGAATTGAAAGCACAACTTTCTTTTAACTTAGATCGGAGTGTCTTACTATAATGATCTACCTGAAAAAGAATTTTTTTGCAAGATTCCAGACAAAAGACAGAGAAAGCTACTGTGTGCAGCATATTTCTTCTTCCTGTCCCACTCGTAGAGAACATACATATGTATAGATCCATGCTTGGCAGGTAAGGAGTGAGCACGCTGCCTAATATAGAGATACCGAATGTCAGTAGAAAAATGATGGCAGAGTTTTAACACATTAACGCTCCACAGATTTTGAAAAAAGTCATAAAAATAATTAATTTAGATGTTCTTGAAAATTTGAAGTTACTTCACTCCTCCCTGACCTGTCTCTGCTCTTACAAATACACGGAGACTTTCAGAGTCAGCGCTGGAAAATCTCATTGTCAACAACTGATGCAGGATGACTGCAAAAACATGCAAAAAAACAAGACGATTGGGGCAGAAGCTAAACCCTGGGGCAAACTTCGGGGGTTTTTGACTTCAGAATGGTAGTCTCTGAAGTAACTAGATGTGCCCTGGAAGTGGGTGACTGGGGGTAGAGTGCTAAAACAATACCAACAGTTACAGGTTAACTAGATGGGAAAGAGTGTGATTTGCTACATTTTGGAGACGGCTAAGTATCGCCTTCGTCAATGCTCAGACTAACATGTTTTGTGCACATATTCTACAGAGCAGTTACAGTGGCAATATTTGCACAAGGACTTTCAGTGGTCGTAAAAATACCGTTTCAGTATTGCCAAAGTAATCAAGGCTGTTCTCCCCAACTTGACATGCAGGAAGTCTTTAAACAGCTTTAAACCTAAACCAGCTAGCAGTTTAAGAAGACTGACTTAAGCAAAAGTTCTTCTTGCTTCAGTGGAAATGAATAGTTGATTCGTAACATCAGCTTAGTAATGGCAGCACTCTCTATTAGAGGAATTGCTTTCTTGTTTTGTGCATGTGGGGTAGCAACCAAACAATATTGATGAAATATTTGGTTAAGAGTGAAGAAATGTAACTGTCTCTCTTTTGTAAACAGTTATAGTTACAATGGATTTGATGCGAAATCATGTTGCAAGCTATGTAAACAAGACACAATAGGATGCAAGGAAAATGTACAACACAAGGGAAGTTCCCATCTTCACAACTCACAGGAAAAAATTAATTTTATTGAAGCTCCTGTTGAAAATATACGTGAGCTATGGGATTTAGCTGTGGTTGTTGTACACAAAGTAGCGGCTATCCAATCCAGTGTTAGCTCTCACTTCCTTGAGAAATAGGATAGAGCTAATTACTTTGTCAGTCTCATGTGATAGACTCTTGCAGTAAGGGAATGCAGGGGTACATATGTGTGTTTGTTTATGTGTGTGACTCAGATCCAACCATCAGCCATGATATGGAGGGGCTGTCATGGGATACGTTACCACCTGTACCATGTGATGAGGGCTTACGTGTAGTAGGGCACATGACGGTGATTGTTTATATGTGTGTGACTCAGATCCAACCATTAGCCATGATATGGAGGGGCTGTCATGGGATACGTTACCACCTGTACCATGTGATGAGGGCTTACGTGTAGTAGGGCACATGACGGTGATTGTTTATATCTGTGACTCAGATCCAACCATCAGCCATGATATGGAGATAAGTTACCTCCTGTGCAATGTGATGAGGGCTGACTGTAATAGGGCACATTATGGTGATTGTTTATGTCACATAGATCCAAACACCAGCCATGATAGGGGGGTGGGGGGCTGCCATGGGATACGTTACCACGTGTACAATGTGATGAGGGCTTACTGTAGTAGGGCACATGATGGTGATTGTTTATGTCACATAGATCCAAACACCAGCCATGATAGGGGGGTGGGGGGCTGTCATGGGATACGTTACCACGTGTACAATGTGATGAGGTCTTATGTGTAGTAGGGCACAAGATGGTGATTGTTTATGTCACATAGATCCAAACACCAGCCATGATAGGGGGGTGGGGGGCTGTCATGGGTTTTGTTACCACCTGTACAATGTGATGAGGGCTTATTGTAGTAGGGCACATTATGGTGATTTTTTATGTCACATAGATCCAAACACCAGCCATGATAGGGGGGTGGGGGGCTGTCATGGGTTTTGTTACCACCTGTACAATGTGATGAGGGCTTACTGTAGTAGGGCACATGATGGTGATTGTTTATATGTGTGACTCAGTTCCAACCATCAGCCATGATATTGAGGGGCTGTCCTGGGATAAGTTACCACCTGTACAATGTTATGCAATTACTGCACATGATGGAGGTTGTTAACACGTGAGACTTAGGTCCGTACCAGTCATTGAGTGGCAATAAAGTCGATGAAGACATTTGGCAGTATGTATCACTAGGGGCATATGATAGTTTCTATATGTGACTCAGCTCTACACCAATCATGGCACTGAGGGGATATTATAAGAAACTCAATTCATGTTCACCGTGCTATGACTGCTTACTGTAGTAACGGAATGCACTAGCACATGATACAGAGTGTCTATGTGTTATCTCGCATCCAGGCCAGTCATGATATTGAGGGTTATCTTGGGAGATATAATTCTGTCTGGGTATGTTCATGGCACCTGGAAGTGAAATGTGCCACAAAATAAGCTTGAAAATGTCATGGGAGTTCAGCGATGCACTTTTGATTGGTTTAGTTATTTTGTTTAGCATTAAAATGTGATTTGAGGGGCACAGTCATCAGTTTATTTCATTTAAGGAGAGCTGGCAGAACTGAATTTCTGTAACAACATTGAAAAGTAACATTTCTAACTTCCTGTCTGAAAGGAAACTTTGAAAAGGCAAAAATGGTCGCATAATCATGGCAGTGTGTCTGTTGTGTTGGACAAACTTACTTTGGGTAGTAACTTACAAGTACTTTGTGCTTACAGGAAGTTTATGCAAAAATGTTATTGAATTTATATTGAGCATGACAGACTCTTGACTGTAAAGAAGTTCACTCTGGTCGATGAAGTTATTACATGGATTTTATCATAGCTTACCTTTCTGCTATCTAGCATCTTTAACCAGATTGAGGTAGTTTTGTTTACTTAACCTTAAATCTAGTACATTGTAAGTTTTATGTTATAAATTTGCCAGTCATATCTGCTGACATGCCTTAAAAGCAGGAAATATTGCCCCAGTGATACCTGGACAATTATCTCTCTGATTATTTTGCTTGTTTCAATCAAATCCATATTGTGAGGGGGCAGTGCCAGAGGAAGTTGCTCCCCTGCTGTAGTAATTACTTAGTGCAGGTGTGCCGGGATGAGTTTATTTGTTTGGGGCTAAGTGGCAAGGGAAAACAAGAAATGCATGCCAAGAAAAGAAACAATGTTGGCTGAGAAGGATTGACAAAACACTGTAATGTGTAATAGTCACATGTGAGTTTCATCATCTGTAAAGATTGTCTACATTACCTTCAAATTTTTGTTTAGGTGGGTTTGTTTGTAGACTACAAATTACTAGGAGATTTCTAAACTAACTTTTCGGAGGATTCTATCCCTCCAAACCATTCCCTTTCCATGCTTTGAAATAGCGTCAAATTAAAACAATTAAATATATTTATGTGGAGAAAAAAATGCTCTAAGCAAAGTGGTAGTCCTGAAAAGGAGAGAAACTTATATAAGTGATGAATCAGTAGCTACATAAAAATTTAGGATGAAATCGAAAGAAATGAGTGGAAAAATAAATGATGGATGAATACTACAAAGTATTATCAGAGGATGAACAAATGCATGAGTGATGATGACTTGACGTAGAGGAAATGATCAGAATCATATTTGTGCTTTTACAAAACTGTATTATGAAACATGTTATGTAATGGAATCTGATTAAATAGCAGTGGGTGGAATGGAAAAAAAATTCCCCTCGAATAACCTAAATGATTAAATGAATCACTGTTTGTCTCAAAACAACATTAGTGTTTTCTTTGGTATTAGAGTTTGTCTATGTATTGTGTGTAAGTTAAAGAGCTTCCTCTCTATACGGGGGTCTACGTGCATGTTATATTAGCAAACTAAGTGGGTGGATTTTTGCAAAGGTTGAGTGGGTGGTATGTGATGTATGAGAAGTACATTACACAGAAGCCGACCTCAACATAGAAATGTAATACCAAACAAGAGTATTGAAATTACCATTCAGTATTGCTTTCAATTCTTTCCCTACAATCTCTTTCAGTAATCACTGGAAGTGTTTGTACATTCTGGGTACAGTGGGCTGTATTAGAAGAATCAGTTTCTAAGTTTCAGTACAGTGAACAGATTATGAAGCACAAGCTGACAGGCATCCTTACAGTTTCACTGAAATGTTAAATGAATGTGATATAATGACATCTCACCAACCTGTCTCCTCTTAAACAAGTGCACTCTATTTGTCTACACACCACACTATTGGATTGAACCAAAACTATTGTATCCACACATCTTCCCTGTTAACTCTAAGAGCACAAGGTGTTCTACACACAATTGTTAAACCTTTCTATTTGTAATCACTACAGTTTTAACTCAGATAGGCATTGTGTTCAAGAATCTTTACATCAGGATTGCTTATTCTGTATTTGTACGAACGAAACTATTAGTTAATAAAATACAATTTTGACCCCTGAGATGTTAGTATGATTAACCTTCAGGTTTTTTTATGTTTTTATTTCTGACTTAGAGCTCCTTCTGCAGGTTTCAAAAGCCTCTATTAAGAACTCTTTCTTCTCATCTTATTTTTTAGATGATTATGGAGGATAAACCCAACACTATCAGGACCGCTCTGAATTCACTCAAAGAAGAGATTGTTGGAACTCCCTTGAAGAGGTGTGAGCCATCCCGAGGGCCAGGTGAAGAGAGCAATCAGATGGCACGAGAGACGGATGCTGAGGTACCAGAGGGAGACCTCCCGGGACAATTGATCAGATTCTTTGGCAAAAGTAAGCCATCTCTTCTGATGTCAAAACTGATGACAAACTTCATGGAATCATTTGTTTTAAGATACTTTCTATGGAATTTGAAAATATAGCTAATAGTTTAGAACCATTGTGAGGTGACTTGATCTCTTCTTGTTATAGTGCATTAGATTAACTCCTTTCCATTAGGTTTTGCCATACTCTAAAGTAAGGTGCATTATAATTATATGAATAGACATTAAAACAAAGCACATGATGTCCCCTCCTTAAACCATGCTCCTCAAGAAAGAATTTGTTTAAAAAAAAAAAGTTATTTATATTTCTTTATGTTGTCCACTGTTCTCTCTCTGAAATAAATCACCACAGAGACTTTCATATTAATGTCAGAAATTAAAGGCTGTTTTTAATTAAAAGTTGCATATTTCTAAGGAATTTAGTGAGGAACAAAAATTTGATACTTCCTATTTTAGTCTGCTTGACCCAATTTTCAAAACACCACAAATATTAAACTAAACCAAGAGTGAAGAAGTTCCTTCTTTTAAGTACAAAGTATATCTTGCTATGATTGTATGATGGTTATAACCCCTTTGAAACACCACAAATATTAAACTAAACCAAGAGTGAAGAAGTTCCTTCTTTTAAGTACAAAGTATATGTTGCTATGATTGTATGATGGTTATAACCCCTTTGCTCCTTTTGTGTTATAGTGTGTTCTAAGCTTTTCCTGGTGGAGTCGAAGCAACCTGACGCTGAGAGCATGAAGACGTATGTGGAAATTTTAAATAAATATGTCGGACATGAGGCATTTAATGATGTCCAGAAGAAAAGACTAACCGTTTGGCGAGACAGCTGTAAATATTTCACCAGTAATATTTACACCAGAAAACCATCTCTTGACAGGGCAGGAAGGACGTGAGTACAACAAGCCTTTTAAACTTGAAAGAAATGATACATTTATAAAGTTTCAAGGTTTATAGGTCAGATTTTGAGCACCAAGGATTTTCTGGTGACGAACAGTGTGAAACTTACACTGAAGAGAAAAATATTCCACACTGCTAGTTGAAAACCCAACCTCAATATCTTGTCCCGAACTCTAGATACGGTTGATTGAATGTGAACTATTTTGACTGGATAGACCTTCAACTACTCCAGGAAGTTGGATCGCAGTATAGGGGGTCTGTGATGTCATCTGGGCAGATGCTCTTCAAAAGTTTAACTTAGGCTATTATAATATTCTTGACGATTTATCCTTGAAACCTGATACATTTGGAATGTTTTCGTAGCTGTCAAAGTTCTCTGTACTAAGAAAACCACAAATATTTCAAAATTTCCAAAAATCGTTTCTTCGTGATACATAATGTTCTGAGGATTTTTCTGATTTTTCAGCAATTCTTGCTAAGCAATCAGCTTCAGCCACCAGAAAATCCTTTTAATGTTAAATGTTGACTATTTCTGAGTCGTAATGAAAATAAAGTAAATGAAGCTCTTATATTCAACAAGAATAAATGGCAGACCTCTTTGTACTTAAAAGGAGTCATCGATTAACTTATAAGCAAAATAGTGCCTGTACATCACCTGACAATTTGTTTTTCTGTTTAGGGTTTACTGTGAAAAGCTAAACTCTATTCATCCTAGGTTCATCCTTAGTTCATTATGTCATAATTGAGTCTATTAGAAAGAACTCAAAGAGCTTTCTGACAGGCTTATGAAAGTGTTTTTGCCTGTTTTTTTTTGTGTGTTTTTTGGAAAGAGAGTGAAAGGGAAACGGGTTTTCCCCTTCCAATAAATGCAGGCTACTAAGAATACAGTAAGTGAAAGTAGTAGAATCGGATGTGCTCTTCACTGACCTTTAACCCTGTACACTGTGAGATATGCACATTGTTTGAACAGTATATAGAATGGCTCTTCATTGAAAAGTCTAATCTGATGGAACGTTTCCAATGAAACGTTGTCAGTTTGCCTCAAAAGTTCTGTTGGAATTAAAACATCAGACCATTCAACTTTCTCTAGATTCATCTACACAGGGTATTTGTGGGCAGTTGGTGACAGCATTTTTGATGATAAAAGTCCAATAAAGAATAAACAAGATTATGAACAATTGAATGTAGGATAACAACGTAAAGCAGCAACATTCATCACAGTAATAACTGTAATTATTTTTTATAACTTTTCAAGTACAACCAAAGACAGAGATGCTACTACAGAAACAATATGTTAGGCTTGCTAATGTTGCACAAACAATTTGATAATGCAACAAAAATAGGAAGTGTACAATGGTTAACCAGTTGTGGTAGTTGGTAATAGGATAACAAAAGTAAAAGGTTTGGATAATATATGTTACAAAATTGAAACTTCTGATTTTGTGACATCATACATGGACAACACATCAAATTGTTCATGTTGTTCACTGGTGCAAAGCACTATTAGTTGTGATAAGAAACCACGGTCATACATACCAACATAAAACAACTTCCTTGTGGAATACTTGAGTTATTTTACAGAGGTTACATGTCCTTTCAATTTAAAAAAACATAACAGAGATGTTTGGATAGTTTATGAATAACATCACATTGACATGACAGTGCATTGTACTCATCCAACTTCAGTGAATATATGAATATACATATAAACATACATACATACATACACACAAATACAAATATATATATTATATATGTATATATATATTATATATATGTACATATTTCATATACAGAACAAGCCATGAAGTTGGGAATTGAATCAAGCTCTGTAATTACATCTATGGTATCCCCTTAAATAGGGCAGTGAAAGCGCTGTAATTTGGAACAGTCCATGGAACGTAGCGTGTGACCAAAACATATTGGATTATTATGGTAAGGTAGCAAGATGTCAGATTTTCCAGGGATAGTCCTCCTTGGATTGAAAAATGTCCAGAGAAACAACCCTTGGATTCATGTACTTTTAATGCATCATTACAAATGTCTCAGAACAGGAGGTATTACTGCATTTGAAAAAAGATTTGGACAAAATAGATTTGGACAAAATATGTTGGTTCTGAAGGATTTATTTCAAAATCTTTGACATTTGATCATCGTCTATAAAACACATAGCAGTGGAGATGCCCTAAAAGTAACAGGAATGTGATGCCCTGAACACTTCCATCTATACTATGATACTATGAGGTATGAACTACCAGGTTTGAGGGGGTGAGAGGATGTGTCGTACCAATACCACAACCGTGTGTGAAAGAGAAGAAGAAACTTGATTAAAGAGATAGCATCCTCTGTGTACATATTAACAGATGTATATAGGTATCATCTCACATAGTAGAGCGGTGACCATATTTGCTTGTTTCTTCACTTCATCTGTAGGTGGAGCAACCAAGGTACAACATACCCTAATGAATATGCATTACAGAGGTGTGCATCTACCGGTAGACAGCCTCTCGTCAGACGACATGCTTATCCAGCGACAGCGACACATCCTCCCGCTCACATGCAGCAGAATCTGCTGCAAGTCAGCGGGCCTGGAAGTGTCTATCGACCCACTCAAAGCGGGCCGGGATACGTTCAGCCCAGACAGGTAAGCCAACTATGTTAATACTGATGTATGCTCAGAAGTAGCTGATCGTATTAATCTGATTAGGGCAAAGGTAACAGGGTTTGGCATCAACTGCATTGAGAGACTTGAAGAAGCATCATAAAACAAGCAAGTTTGGAGACAGAGTTGGGTTATATATATATTGGTTAGTTCGTAATCGAGTCCCTTTATATTTATTAGATTTTGGGTTCAGCAACATCACTTTAACGGTGACCGTCAGTTTACCTTGACATCATTAATAATGACATTTATTCATGCCTTGTCCACCAGGTACAACCTCAACGTAATCCTGTGTCCCGGACAAAGTCTGTTCCTCTGCATGCACTGCCACAGGGCTCCAGTATCCCATTCTCGTCCCCTCAGCATCCCCGACTGGCTAGGGTGGAGACTTCAGTCCTAAGTCCAAGGCATCCAGATATCAATAATAGGCAGCTGGAAAATCAACTGGAGGACTTGTGTCTGAGTGTAACGGAACACGCATTGGAAGGTAAATAAACTCCATGAAAGGTCATCTTCATAGCTTGCTGCTTTGATTAGATTAACAAGGTGGTAGTTGCAGTCATTCCACCATTAGTAGATTGTGCAATATTCCTTTAGTCTTGTTTTTGTAGTTAGTTTTGAGTGTATTACATATCAATGATAAAATACACAACTGGTATGTAGGTTTGTGTTGGTAAGTGTGATCTTGTCACTGTTGTAATAACTTTTAATTAGAACACTATTGACATTCTTTAAGAATAAGAGTATCTTCAGCCAAACAGAATTCACATTTCCTGTTTGTCAGCAGTTTTACTATGTCTTTTATTCTGAATCTGATGATTGTTACCATGCCAATGCCTCAGTATAGTACAGCTCATAACAGTAACTGTTCACAATTTGATGTACTTTAGTATGCACAATAACTTGTATTTAGTAAATATATATATAAAACTAAAACAACCTTTGTGATGATTGATGATAATAAAAACTTGTTTTGGTGACAGAGTTGTCTGAATCAAATAGATTTGTTTATTAATCAGTAGCAATAGTTGCTATCAGTGTAAATACAGTAGAAAGAAGGTTGTTGTATCTTGTATCTCAGTTGCAGTCATCAAAAAAAGTCCTTACCATGTGCAATAAAAACGAATGCCATTACTCCTTTAAAAACAAAACAAAAATGACCATGTGAATAGTTTTGGAAAAGTAACCTCTGATGTTTCAGCAGCTGATTTTAAACCTACTTTGAAAGTATACTGTACGGTGATTTCTTTGTTATCTCTTTGCAGATGGTCCCGACGACCAGCCGAGCAATGAATGAGTTAAAGTTTCCAAAGGAACGACCCTGACAGTGTCCTGTAGAACATTTTAGTTATGGGATTGACTGAGCAAAGCAGGCCTTTTCATTGGCAACAGGAAGTTGACTTTGTTCTTATTTAACTGCAGCTGTTTGACACACATGAATGAGTGAGAGACGTACTGCTTGACTTGGTTTATCCTCAAAGAATATAACGAGAACAGTCTCTATCTCAGCTCCAGACTTTAATCTGCTTATACAGTGTTACCCCTTAGTGCAGGTCACAGTGGTCAGCCTTGCCATAAATGTATTGGAAAGAAGGTGCAGGTGATTTTGACAGGATAGAGTTCTCTCAACATCTATTGTGATCTGTACACCAACTGAGGATCTGGATGAAGTTGTAGTGTTCCAGGGTTTCTCTCAAGTCATTTAATGCTTAATTCACACCTTGTTTGTTTTTTTTTAATATTTTTTTTTGATCAGGTCCTGAAAAGGGGTCAAATATTTAGTAGAGTTAATTGTAGTTGGGAGTGGAAGCCGACAGGTAGAAGGTTTAGTTGTCTGGGATTGTAACTGGCATGAAAAGAAAATGATAATATTTGTTGTATTTCAAGCAATCTCAAGCTGTGTCTATTCTGTGACATGAAGCTTGCATTCATGAAGTTATCAAAGACTGAGTTCACTCTGACAAAAGTAAGCCCAGCAGTAACTTCATTTCATAGACATACATACATGAAGTTTAAATTTCTCAGCCTTTGGCACCAATCTGTGGTGCTGATAGCTGGCACCAACCTGTGGTGCTGATAGCTTCCTGGAAGCTAAGGACCTATCAAGATGATACACACAACCGTGAAAAAACCTGGATATTTTGAAGTCACTGCAACTCAAAGACAAATATGTCAATATGGTTTGCTAACATGATTCATACCAAGGGGTCATATGTGAATCCTGAATGAATGCCAACTTATTCAAATTGTGGTATTTACATTGATTTTTGTCTAATGGTAATTATTTCAACTTAACAAAGACCTGTTTGAATGTTCTATATTAGTGTTACTATGGGAGTTGTTAATGACTGTAGTTGACTTTGACATATCTTTGTTGTTGTATCCTCTAAATTAAGTGAAGGCAGGTTCTTCAAGCTATCTAGAGGTAAATGATATGGAAGGTTTGTTCAGATGATTCATTGATGCACCTGCTAACAGAATAACAGTGTGAGAGGTTTTGTTACTGGGTCAGATATGAAAGTTAGATATTTCTGTAGATATTAAAGCAGCACTGAATCTAACTGACTGGGGTATTTTAATAAGGTCATGAAAGTAGGTTTTGTCCTTTCTTTCTGAAATAGGAAAACTAATGTTTTGCAACATTAGAGGACCTTGTGTTGAACTTCATACTGAAATCTGACCTGTAACTAATATCATTGCTGTTTATCAGAAGACATTGGTTGGTGGTTTATAGATTGGTGGTTTGTAGACCAAAGCAGGAGCTCTTATAAATCATATCAAAGTAAAAGGAGCGACTTGGGATATTTGGGGTCACAAATTGCTTATTTTCTTGTTTAAAATGTGAACATTTGGGATCCATTCTTTAAGTTCATGAGCAGAACAGTCAGTAAATGTTATGAGTATTTGACAAAGGTTTGTCAGATTTTTGTTGATACAAGCAATTTGTTTATTAAGTTGTTACAAGTACATTTGAAGTGTCATCTTTATTACAAAATATCAGTAGTTTTCGTCTGATATAAAAGATAAAGACATTCGTCTTTGGGGATGTGTAGTTTGATATTCGTGGTGTTACCTACCTTTGCTTGCTGTGATGGTTGGTACATGTTTAACCCACAGTCTCTGACAAGTAGTCCATGCTTGGAAGAAGCAGTATAAGAGACAAATTATGCAAAGCCAACTTAAAAATTGTGCCAGCAGTACAGTCAATCTTGAGAAGACATTTTGAAGTTTCTTCTTCTCATTCTTCTCTAATTATCTTCTTTCATTGTAGTGATTCTGAAATTTGGAACAGAATTACACAAAGAGGCTCGTGTCTTCATGTGTTTATATACTCGTATTTGTATCTGTGTGATCTATCCAGGCCGGTAATTGGTTCAATTTCCTTATCTGTTTTTTCTATTTGTTATACTTTGATATATTTTGTGCCGGTCACTGTACACTATGTGTATATTTAATACTTTGCATGGATGTGTGATTTTCTATTCATCAAAATATGACTATAGCCTTTATATTCCTTATTCTAGTGTGTGTCACAGATTGTGTGGTGTCACAGATTGCTGTAGCCTGCACCGAGCTACTGTCACAGGATATCAATTTATCAGTTTGAGACTATGTGACATCACATCATTTCTTCACCATGGGCCATGTATAATCAATAACTGTTTACCGTAAAAATATTTCCAGACCAAGTGGGAGCAGATTTTGTAAGAAACAGTCAAAAGTTGAACCTTATAGTTTTATTGAGAACACATATTCTTTATTGTCTCAATGAGGTTGATAACGTCTCTATTATCTCTTCCACCAGGAAATGTAATGGTTAAAATTCAAAATTTGTTTGTGATCTGTAAAGGAAGGATTATTGTAATATACTGGTATCATAGTAGCCTGCAAGGCTAGTGCTCTCAAACTGTAAACATTGTATGTCAGTAATATTCTCACCTGTTACATTCACATCCATTGTACTATTACAAAACAACCCATAGCAGCCAATTCAGCTATCAAGGATTTTCTGGCATTTGAGCACGGTAAAGTTGAACAAACTATTCGAACATTAGGATAACATTAGGACAAGATGATTTGAATCCTTACATATATCCTTACAATCCTTACAATCCTCAATAGGACATGACGACATTTTTCTGAACTGAAGAAGAAGACTGTTGAGAGATTGATGATGTTACATTGTACAAGATGTGATTTTTATACAAGCGGAACTATTTCTTATTCATTAGATGACAATGTATCATAGTGGTTATCTAAATCTAACGCTGATTTGTACTAAAAGACTAACCTGAAGTAAAGTGCCATTGCAGAAGGGATCAACTACATATACTAACGATAGTATAAAAGTTATTGGACATGATACCACTGGTGTTTAGATGATACCAATGGTGTTTAGATGATACCACTGGTGTTTAGATGATACCACTGGTGTTTAGATGATACCAATGGTGTTTTGATGATAACATGGATGGCCAGGTGACCAAATATGCTTACTCTAAACTAATATTTTGTCCTGATATGTCTGGATTTTAGAGGAGGAGATACTTTCATGTTCAGAGGCAGGACTCCTTTGAACTAGTGTGTTGAAACAGGCATTTGTCAACACTTGTTTATTACAACTGTAAATAGGCTGATGCAACGGTATTTTTCTTCTTGTACCCAGGCTGGTTCCGTTATCTTTTCATATCAGTGAGATGATGTTGTTTTTGACTATGAAAAGTACATTACTGTGAGGTTATTTTCAAGGTGATATAAATTAATCTTTCTCATACTCCTTTTCTTTCATCTATGTCTATCTCCTCACATTTTTTAATATTACCATCACCACCACCATCGTTAATCATTGCATTGGCAATCTTTTGCATTGGCTATTGTATGTCTATATAGTATGTCTAAGCAAGGAACCTTGCTCTTTAATCAACATCCGTGTAGGTTGTTTACAGCACTGTAATCATACAGTTATTGTTTTATATTTAACCATCAGACCAGCAGCAGCCTGTCCAGATACACTGTTACATATCTGACATTAACTTTATACTGTATGTGGAGGTGAGGGCTAGTTGTGAAGATTTTCATATTTTATGTGATAATTTGCTTACATCACATTGTCATTAATTAATTCCGTAGATGATGTTGTTACACTGATGTTATGTCATTTCACAACTGCCCGATAAATCTGTTTGTCCCAAGTTTGATTTATATCAGTTTATTAATGCTTGGTTATTATATGTAATTATTTTTTTCTATTCTGATGTGAAAATAGTATGCATTTGTTTTTTGAATGTTTTCTTTAGAACTCCCCACTCCAAGATAATAGTAGTATGGAGAGGTAAAATCAGTTTAAACAGATAACTTCAAGTTGACCTTTGAAGATCTTTAAGCATGTTTGATACATGAGACCGTGAGTCTGTGACTCCAAAACTATTTTGTTTTTCTTACACAAACAATGAATGTGGAACATTCTATTTACATTAAACTATTCCATGGCAAGGTAATAAATGCTACTCGAAAAAAAAAATCATTTCTTTTCTTTCTTTCTTGTTTATTGTTCTTTTCTGAAGTTTTTCTACTTCTTTTCTACTTCTTTTCTGAAGTAAACCACTTTTGTACATGAATCAAAATGTTCAAATCTGTTCAATTCACATGATTTATTTATCTTTTATATAAAAATCAATTTCAGAGTGTATGGAATATCTTCAAAATTTCAACTTAATTAATGATGTTAGAAAAGTTAAAGAGGTAAAGCAAAGAAAATGAGTTGCATTAAATTGGAAACCTTGAGAGTTTGTTGTAAAAGTCAAAGATCCACGAACAAAAATCGCCAACACGGAGTGACAAATCATTTCAGGAATGAGCAGGTTGGACCTTCATGTAGTCTAGATCAATGTCCTAGAATCATGTTGAACAGAGAAAGAAGGGTGCACCCTTTCGTGTCAGCTACAATGTTCAAGGCAGCTCATTGCACACACAGCATTAAAATTGGCAACATGCACAACTTTATAAATTCTCCCAAATATTTTGCCATATAATAAATTCCATGCACAATTAAAGGATACTTTAATTAAAATTCACCCAATTTGGCATTTAAAACCAAACAACTTGATCCACTCTTAATCCCAGTCACCTTAGATCTACACTGTAACCATACTACATCAAGATGATGTCATGAATATACATGATCTCAAATAGCCGAAAGGAGGAAGAGTATAGCAGATGCTGAACTAGCTTGGAAACGTCCTTTTGCACTCTAACAAAATAAACTCTACATGCTTAAAGATAAGGAGACTTTTAAAAGATTGGTAATCCAGAATAGGTAGGTGGTATAAATGAAGACTTTATCCTGCTTTCATAACATTAGGCAGTCAGAATTGAGTTTGCTTTCTCATGATTCTGCTTTAAGACACTAGTACTACGAAATTATCTTAAATCAGCTGCTTGTGACCAAAACTATCCCCAAACATACAAACTATGCCCAAACTATAAATATATATATATATATATATATATATATATATATATATATATATATATATCCCCCTTTGTCCTTCGTTTCATTGTAATAAATTGCAAATGTTGACATAAGACATGGCTTGAGAATAGATGAATACAAAGTTTGTACAAATTGAGCACTTCGTTAATAGTTGCCTCAACAAAACTTATCATAATTGATATGTAACAAATCTTTTGTTAAATTTATCTATACATGAACATAGAAGCATAAGAGGCATTCTGTTATTTGGAGTTAGAAATATTTAAAGCAAATTTGACGATGAGTAAGTGTTATAACTGAACTTGACTCATTTAAACCAGAGAATCGTTACTTCACCATGTGCTTGTTCAGCTTCATTACACATGCCATTTATAATGTAAATTGTTTAAACTTCTGTCAGTTCCCTTTCATTTGTACCAGAGATTAGTTTCACGTATAGCCTAGCCTCCTGTTTAACCGATCGGACAAACCAACTAAGTAACCTACCCATGAATCGCTTATTTCACTTATTCCTACGTCAACCTCTTGTTGCATTTCTTGATGAAGACCAAAGTGAGACACCACAGGGCCTCTACACATCGGACATTTTGTGACCAACTTGAAGCAATCCTCACAAAGGCAGGCATGTCGACAAGGTAAGATGACCCTGGTTATGGCACCATTTTGGCATACAGCACAGTCATGATGGCCATCGGTCAAGGTATGAAAGCCTTCTTCTGATGGAGGTGTTTGTTCCTCAGTAGGTGAGCTTGTAGTAGTGGTATTAGTACTTGCTTCCTGCTCACTGGCTGGGATGGCATCAGCTGCCACGTACAGCTTCTGTAGGTGATGGACTTGTCCATGGTTAGTAATCACAAGTTGAGATATGACATTTCCAGGCTGATCAAAAGATGAATCTGGTAAGTGGAGAATCCAAACACCTCCAACCTTTTAAAAAACAAAGGAAAGACAATGACTCAAAGTCGGACTTTCTAGTCACTTCTTTTCTCTTTTTTTGGTGATTATAAATGATTATTATGATTATGATATGATTATGATAAATGAATATTGACTGGTTAGTTTAACCTTCTGTTGGGATGAGATATTTGATAAATTATTCCCTGAATGTAACCTCGTTCAGGTCTTCTTCGCTACTACTCAATACTTCTGTCGCCATGGATATTAAAGTCTCAATACGTGTTTGGTGATGAATTTCGAGAAAAAAAATTCCGAAGCAGATTCAATGTTTCTTATTCTAAATGCACTCCGACCAGGTGGGTTTAATGGAGAAAAGCTATCGCAATTGAAAGAAAGAAATTGATTTCTGTTGCATTTATGGCGCGAACGATTTATTGTAAAATCACTGCGACCGCCCATATCGGCATGTTCATTACACAAATGAAACCTACTGTATAGATACTCGTATTGTTCACTTTTTTTACCCAATTTCACACAGAATGACTACAAGCACAATCTGTCATACATACTGCACATTCATGCAATCACTAAACAGTCAACAAATGAGTACATACAGTGTAGAAAGTAGGTTAGTACAGTAAAGCCTTCAGCATTTGAAGCGAATTGTGCAATACACTATACACTGCTGGACGAAGACAAGTTTAACGCATCAGGAATGTTTGTACTCTCAAGTGACTCAAATATATGAAAAGATATTGGATATCTAATATCAGGTAATAACTACAGACCAATCAAGAGGACAAAGACCCTGATTTGGTTCTAAGAATAAACAATAGGTATATTAATAATGCACTAACAATGGCACTATCTTGATTGTCTTGGCTTCTGTCCAGACATCTGGTAAGTATCACCAAGGGATATCTATTGCGAGGGGTAGGTCCGAAGTTCAAATCGTCTGCCGGACAATCAGGACTGATTTTAAAGACTTCCTCTTGTCCAGGATGAATTTTAAAGCTGAAATAAAAATGGCAAAACAGGACAGTTATGGCAAGCCGTCCATCACAAAATACACTGAAACACTATGGGATAAATAAATTTATTTTATGTTGTGATGAAGTAAACAGCAAATTATCCTGGTTGAGCAGTTTCTTTTTATGTTACTTTATTTGCACATGTTTGACAGCAACTTATGCAGTGTATCATCCTGAGAATAATGGCATCATCATCCAAACCGTTGTAAAGTAATTGCTGTGGACATTTTCAAGTACTGTTCCATGTGATTGCAATTGATAAAACTAAGACATTATTCTAAAAGCTTCATTAATTATTGTTTCTAATTTTATTGTCCCATGATCCGTTTGCTACAAGAGTATTGACAGCATGAAAGTTCAAACATAACACAGATTCGGCAACCAACATACTTATTAACGTTGTTTCAAACAAAAGATTTTACCATTTCATAAAGAATCTTCACTGGCTTCCTATTGACTTTCAAGTAAAGATCAAAATACTGCTACTTGCATTTTGTGCTCATGATTTACAACAGCCTGTGAATCTCGCTAACCTTCTATCATCCTACCTCTCTGTATGCACATTACATTCGACAAGCAAATCATACCTCTGTGTATCTTAACCTTGTGTAAAGGCGGATTCAGAAGTTCTACTTACTCTGCTGAAAGTCTTTGGAATCAGTGACCGAACTTGTTCAAATCTATCAACTTTTAAAAGTTTACTGAAGACTAATATTTTTCTGTTCTGCATTTCATTGTTGATGCTTTCCACTTTGTGAAGCGCCAGGGGCAGTTACTCATTTCCTGGAGTGGCGCTATATAAATCTACACTATAATTATTATTATTATTGAGTCAAACTAAAATAGCATGTGGACCATTTCCACTACGACACTAAAATACCACAATTAGAGTCTGTGTTTTAGTAATACCTTCTGTGGTCAACCTGCTGCAGATCCATATCTTGTGACAGCAAGTACCCAGGATCATGATTCAACGCATGTATGAATAGTAAACAGGATGCACCCCAGTAACATACAACCTCAACAGGTTCTTCTACTTTAACCTTCATAGAAATTCCATCTAGAAGAAAACCAACAAAGTGAATGCTACAAATGGTACAGCGAAACACAAATGATATCAATTTGGAATATTTCTGAAAGATCTAAAGTAGTCTTTCTCCCTGAAGTGCTGCTGTTCCTTTCAATGTCTTGTTTTGTCTGTAGCTTATCGGGAGAGAGAGAGAGTGTTTGTGAGGTGTGAATATGTATGTGGCTGTGAAGTGATGTAAGTCACTTACATGAGAGTGGTTAATTGGGTACTGTGACTGTGACTGTGAGTTATTGGGAGTGAACAATCATATTCAGAGATAGCTTGAGGCATAGCAAACGATATACCAAATTCATAAACATGTATTTCTACAGAAAAAGTGTGGACTAAATCATGGTGCCTCTTAGTCTACAGTAAGTTCTTAGTGATGTTGGGTGAGAAGGTTTGCCATACCATTGATGGACACATCAACTGGATTACTCTGCCAAATTTGAGCATTTATCCTAAGATCTCACTGGTCAATCGATGTTGATAAATGAAGTTAGTTTGACTTAAGAATGTAAGTAAGGCATATTTGGCCATTACTGCTTTGTTAAACCTGGTCACCAAACATTAACTGCTGATGTACTGTAATAGTGTGAGGTTCATCATACATTATATTCAAAGCATTTCTGAAAACATATAAAACTATAATCACATTTTTAAATCCCTTCATAACACTTTAAAGCAGAATGTGACATTCAATGCCATTTATGCAGTAGCTAGGAAATGTAGTTAAAATACTGAACATCCTGCTGGAATGTATAGGCTTGGAATGTACAGTTGGCTGGAATGTAGGCTCTGGAAGTCCAGATATAGTCAGAAAAATAGTATGCATAAGAGTTTAGTAATTATGGTTAAAAGCATCTGGGGCTTGATTTTGGACTAAGAAACTAAGAAAAAGAAGAGAAGAGAAAATTTGTCGCGCCTTGAATAAGCTAGTTTTTAAGGTAAGACAGACAGACTATTAGCTGCTACACATGGTAATAGGTCCGTATCAGTTCCGCCCATATTTGAGTGCATGTTAGGATCAGTGATTACATGTTTCATCTGTATATGTAATGATATGTGGTTGAAAGTATCTCACTAAGCCTTTAAAGAAGAACGTCTACTATTAATAAAGAGAGAAATTACATGTTGAAAGAATAAAATATATTGTCGGTTGGCAGGACAAAAGACATTCATCCATGCTTTTATCTTCATGATACATCAGTCAATGTATTCTTTGTTTGTTTTGTTTTCTTCAAACATTTTTAATATTGCCTCAGTCAACTATACACAATCATATTTCGGTCATAAAAACAAGGGGAAATAATAAAGCGAATCAAAAAATTAGTTACGAAGATCATGCTACTAATTTGGAGAATGAAATGAGTACATTTCTTTACAGGTACGATTATGTGCTATAACATACGTGCAGGTTGTTTATCCATATAGTTACGGACTTGTCGCTAAATGACTAATGGAGTCTCAGGTACACAGGCTGCATGCATATATATAT
>JAIPMN010000590.1:42993-64738 GCA_020650975.1 Apostichopus californicus | reverse complement strand
ACTGAAAGAAGAAGAATTTGCAATGTGTTTTTCAATGGTTAAACTTATATTATTATTATTATTATCATTATTGTTGTAACGACTTCCCCAATAATTATAACCAATATGGTAGGGTAATAACACAGGAAATGATTGTTTGTTATTGGCATGTGATGTAGGCCTAATAACCGAAGAATGCCTATATGATATGCACATTATCATGTGGAACGCGCGCGGAGCGCGCAAAAAAGTTTTGTTATATTTTTCGGGCAAGTCGTTACAGCCCCCCAAATCAAATGTGGCTCCTACGCCTATGCCCCTCGACCATCTTGAACTGTCCCAATGCCCCCCCTCACTCTACCCCCTCCCCGAGCAATCAGATTGTCAGAAGATATGCATATAGGAATTAAAAAATAGCCAACATACCTTACAAGATGAAGTTTCTCTCAACAATATTTATGTTGTTTCTCAGTTAACTTTTTCTGTTTGCAAGAACAACAAAAACCTGCAGAAGGCAAGCTGCGTTGACTTCGCAATCAGTGACCAGCTCAGGAAATACCCCAAATGACAGGCTAAAATAGTAGCGCTATGCACTTATAAGTTACAAGAGATGTCTCTGCTACAATATAATCCAAATGTAAAAGAAATTGGACCTAGCCGGGGTGGAGTTATTGAATTTCCAATACCATTTTTAGATAAGTTTGGGTCACAAAATTTATTTATTTGTTCCCAGACCCCCTGGATGCCTTATTGTGCCCTAAATCGCTGCAGTGATGTGTTGTAATCGCCAGGGACCCCCAAATCAGTGCCACCGCCCCCTACTCGACGTGTACCCTGAGACTTCCCAACGTGCCCCTGTGGGGGGGGCGGCAGGGACCACTTTGAGAACCACTGCATTTCACACACAATACACAAAATGTCATCAATATGGCGGCAGATATCTAGCTCCTTCTTTCATTAGTTGCCATTTCTTAAATTATTGAATTGGATTTTTTGTTATCACCAGTTTGGGATTCACTTACTCTTTCTCTGCAATCGGAATTCTTGGCCAGAGAAGAAAGTTTCAACTCTGTAGTGCAACCACACTCTTCTCGAGACATCTTTCCAAAACATTGCTTGAAATATCCCGAAGCCTATTTATGGTTAGAAAATGAAAGGGAATTGAGATCAAAGTTCTGAGCAACCAATCCATCATGATGGTGCAAGTAGGGATACAAAGGTGGACCCACCCACCACCCACCTCTGATATAAATGTTGGCACCCACTGACAATTACAATTATGCTTTATAAACTACAAGTACACTAATATGCAGTGCAGTCCAGGTATGGAAGCTACTAACATGCAGTTGGAGTCATGTGGCATGTGTTGACCTTACTGTTACCTGAAAGTTAATGACAAACAAAAAAGGAAAAAGATGTGATACAGGTTTGATTTATGATTAGATTTGATTTTTTTTACCATTTTCATGCAGATATCACCATGTTTACGATGAAAAGACATATAACAATCGATAAGAAAATGGTGGAAATGGTTCATACAATTGTTAAGGAACTATCTTAACAATGCTTCTCACAATAAGAGACAGACTGGGAGATGAATTGATACCTGCTCTGTGACCCAGGGAGGAAAGGTGGACAAACTTCTCCTTTCCTCCTTCTAGTAAATTAGCATTGTCTGTCATCAATTTTACTGTGCTGGTAATTCAAGGAGAGCAATGATTGGACAAACACAAAACTATTCCTGTGGTGTAGGTCTTTTTTGTTTGTTTTTGCTCTGTTCTCAAGAATGTTGCTACAATTGTGTGGCAAGAATGTTGTAAGAATGTTGTAAGAATGTTGCTACAATTGTTTGGTGAGAATGTTGTAAGAATGTTGTAAGAATGTTGCTAACATGCTGTGTATCAAATTACAGATACATACCTTTGAAACTTCATAATGTTCTCGTGGCCGATTGGCGTTAGGATCTGCGTTGTAGATGTGTTCACTGGTGGGTATCTGCTTGCCTCTGGTGCTGGGAGGACGGTAATTCACCTAGAAATGAAGAAATTGGGTCATACACTCAAATTAATCACACATCGATCCAAATGTTCAGCTTTAAAAGATAACTTTAAGTGACCACAAGATCTTCATATGTTTTAGATCCCGAAAAAATACTGTTATCGGTTCGGTTCATATCTCCATACCACTCTTGATTTTTGGAGAAAATGACACTTTAAACATCTAAGATTTGTCAATGAATGTGGCTGGACTACAAAGTCCTACAAACAGACTGTTGTTAGGTAAGTATATACCTCCGATGCAGCACAAACTCAATAGCGAAATGTAAGATTATTAAGGCCTCAAAATAACATGTTGAAACTATAACAATATTTAAAACAATGGATTAAAGTTCACATTAAGTTAAGGCCTGCACCGAGTAGTAGCTTTAAAGGGTGTGAAGACTCGCGCACAAAGAAACGTCTCTTGCCGGTAATCTGACCTAGTTTCGAATGAGGTGTAACAGAAGTGTTAGACACCACCATCGATCCCAGAAAATACACACACAGCTTGCTACCGTCCCTAATTACGGTCAATACCCACAACACAGTGTACATAGCAGCGTGGACATCTCAGGTCTAGATTAAAGATAACAAGGTATCACGTTTCATTACTGTCTGTATTTTGTAGCGACAAGAAGTAAACGTCATTTGCAAGCAACGGAAAGTTAACTTTTACAGAGCGCGGCATTTGGTTTGGGGCGAGTCTTCAATGCCTTTAAAGGAGCATTCCAGACATTAAAAATATATTTTAGAACAGAATATCGCGAATAACGCGATAGCTATAGAACACATCTCACATGCAAATTCTTGTTTTCGTCTTGGACCTTCATATATCACAACTAAAATTCTGTATAAAATCATCCTTTCAAATATCACATTTTCACTCAACTCCCTTTATTAATGGTGGGAACATATCATCAAAACTGTCAGAACACATTTATAACTTCCAATATACTTGTGATGTTTCCCACACGGATAATAAAATGCATTGCATGACATTTCTTACAAGCTATATAGCCTAACTTTGTCAGTATATAGTGTGTAACTATTAAACAGGTGTTTACAGCAGGGTTAGATTCATAACTGGAGTATTTATGGAACATCTTAGCAATCGCATAATGGTATGGACAAAGTTCCATGTATGCTAGAACAAGAAATTGGCAACTAAACATTCAATTATATGTCTCATCAACAATGGATGGTATTGAGAGCGGCAATAAAGTGTTTTTGCCTTTTTGATGAAAGGCTGTTTCCCCCCCCCCCTTCCCCGCTTCCCCCACCAAAAAGGGGAAAAAAGGGATAGCAGATGACACAAAATTGCACCTTGTCTGGGAGATGTGTTTTATTCTAGACTGAAGACTTGAACAAGTCTAAATACACCACTGACCTTAATATTTCCTTTGCTAGAGGTGGTATTTGCAATGTTTGCTGCAACTGGGTCAAAGGTCATCAGATACCCCCAAATATGCTAGAAAAGTCAATAATTGTCATCTTTGCTCAAACTTTAAGAAGCGTTTTCACCGCAACCGAAAAAGGTAGTTACCCACAATCAGATATTTTACTGTCTATTAATTATAATACTTCTCAATGGCTGGGAATAATTTTGATGATCAGGGCCTAATCTAATGATTAATTTTAGCAAATTTTTAGCATGATAAATTTTGACAGCTAGTGGGACTATATCATCAAACATTCACAAAATGACAGACCATAGATGAGAGTTTACTTTCTTTAAATCATATGACAATCTCAATCAGACCAAGATTTTGCTCGACAATAATTTCCATCAAAATAAGATGAAAATTTCTGGTTGGTTTTGTTATTTTTCCTAAGTTTAATTAAACCTTGACTATATGACAAGTGAAATATAACGTACCGGTAAGTCCTGCAAGAGAGGCCTGTTTAACTGGTCCTTTGGATGACCATAGAGAAATACATGATCACTGAATAGAGGGCTGTAGATGAAATGAAGGTGTTTGGAAGGGGGGCAGCTGCAATGGAAAGTTAAAGTGAGAGAGGTGTCCTTACATCCCATGGAAGCAGCTGGTATGGAGATCGTCAGAGCTGTAGTCCACTAGAGCAGTGAAATAAATTTAAAATAACACATTTACCAAAGTGCCAAAAACTGTAGAAAAATGGTAGTATAGAGTGGAATATACTATCAAACAATTTTGTTTCATTTGAAAAACATGCCAACTTTAATATGTGCAAAGGGAAGGAAGGGTGGGGGAGGGGAAGGGGATCATGAATGGGGTCCTTCTTCACCAGTTCATATGGATATGATTGAACAGTCACATCACAGCCTACTGCTTCGCACTCAACACCACCCTCCATCCCCCCTTCATAATTGCCTTACTTTGTAGTGGCGCAATACCATCCCGATAGTTTTAGCTATTTCAATTGTGTGCCCTCAATTTGATCGCAGTTCGTAAGGTCTACCTCTCTGTGTCATGGATGAACCTGCCTTTGTTTTAGGGTTTTGGAGCAAAATTAATCCATAACAGTTCTCCACATGGCTCTTCAAGGTAAAACGGTTAAAAAAAAGAGCATCTTCTCGTCTTTGTAACAAATATCCGACTGGAAATACGCAGCTTTCCTTGGGAACTTAAGTTTGCCACTGACCTATTTCTTTATTGGAAAGTCACGACCTTCATTATGTCGTTTTACCACTTATATTATGATTATTATTATTATTATTACACCGGTGCTTATATAGCATAAAATCCCAGGGTTCAATGCACTTAACAAAACATATACAAAATTAACAATACAATTGAACACACTTAACCATAGGTTTGTTTCAAATATAACGTCTTTAACACTGATTTGAAAGTGCTGATAGAGGTAAGGCTTAGTATATCTGATGGTAAATTGTTCCACAACAACGGTGTGTAATAGTAATTTGGTGAGTTAGTTACATTTAAATGACTAAATATTATAAATATCCCTCATAAAACCTACCATATGTCATCACCAAAACTTGACCCAAGGAATCCCATACTTTCCAATACATTCTTGTACACTTTTGTATTATCTAGCTTGCATATTCACTGCACTTGACTGTTTAAAATACAGATGCCCCCTCTCTCCTAACCTACCACAAAACAACTGAAATACAACAATTAATATACAGAGCATAATAAATACATTATTTCATTCACATGTGACTACAATGGAAAGTACATTTTTTTAAAAGCCTAGTTTCTTCATTTTAGGGGTGTAGGGATATCTAGAAGAACCTTCCACCTCTAACCTACTACCCTACCCCCTTCCCCTCTTCCCTGCATGAGTTAGGTAACACTACTCACCCTTCCGATAGCAGTATTTGTAAGAGTTACTTTCATTATTTCAGAGTGATGCTGGTCATGATGAACCTCTGTCTTCACTTGAACTACTTCTGGATTACTCAATGTGACTCTCATTAATGGACCATTTGGCATGCCAAGCTCAACTACAAGAATTGAAAGAAAAAAACAAAAAAAACACCCATTTCAACTGGATTTTAACATGGTAGTGTTGCAGGGTATCGGTTTTCCTGATTAATATGGACATGCGTACCCCTAAGTTTTAAAGTCTTTTGTTTTTAATTCAACCTTTCAAAGTCCCTAAGGGTTGCATAAAAAAAAACATTATTATTGTTTTATTGTTTTTATTATTTCCTCTTTTTTTTGGGGGGGGGGGGTCCTGCAGATTCTACACTTAAGTTGAGCTATGCTTGTCCAACTTTTTCTTTCTTTTTCTAGCATTATATACTTGACATATATACATTTGTAGAACTATACCCAGACAATTTCTTCTAAGGTATTAAAGCTTAATAATTTCATTTTCATGCTCACTTTGAAACTCTCTGTGATCTATGTCAAAAAAAATTAACTAGTTAACTAATTATAAAAATGCATGTCACTTGAGTGTGTTCTTTAATTTTCCCCCGGATTCAAAGAAGCCATCAAAATGAATAAAAAATAACGAATTGTGAAGGAAAACTTGTGGCCTTTCCTGTCACTTATACAGACCTTTGATTATAAATTTTCAACGTTAATGCATATACCACGACAATGTGGTTGCATATCTAAATATTATACAATTTGCTTTTTATTTTTTATTAATACAAACGTGACAAAGTGTCTGGGCGATGAAATGTCAAAAAACAAATAGAATTATTAATGTCTTGCTCGTTAACATTCATTCGGTGAGGTCTTGGAGAATATGCGACGAAACAAAGCTGTGCATAATTACAATACCTTTCACATGACAAGTAAAAGCGGTAATACTATAATGCAATGTGACTGCACTTGTTGAGTATATCTCACTATTTAATATCTGCTGCGAATCTGCCAACATTTTGGGGGTAAAGTACTTTGTTATGATATGTGTGATTATTTACTACATGGTAGTACCAGAAATGATTATAGAGTTGAGGATCAGTCAGTTAGTGTTTATGTTGGAATGTATAATGATGCTTTAGGGGATTTTTGTATTCTACATGATATCTCCATGGCAACAACCATTCTGGTCCAGCCAGTACATACAGCTGCGGTCAATACCCACAGCACAGTATACAAACGATACAGCGATGGACATCTCAGGTCCAGCTAAAGATAACAAGGTATCACATTTCATTACTGTCTGCATTTTGTAGCGACACAAACAAAACATCACTTGCAAGCAACAGAAAGTTAACTTTTTCAGATAGCCGCACGCGGTTTGGGGCGAGTCTTCAATGCCTTTAAACTGACTGAGGCATTTTGCAGATTTTTTTATTTTTTATGTTTTAGACATTATAAGCAGCAGTAATTCATCTATTCTTTTCATCAGTAGAATTCCTTCACGCTTGAAAACATTAGCTATACCTTTATATAGTTTAACTATTGTGGCCCATAGATACAGAGCGTGAGTGGGGGGTGGGGAGGGGGCTTTCTTTGTTACTTTATGGGTTATACACTATTGGGTCGGCCAATTTAATGAAAACCATTGTTTTCTGTTATTGCTGACTTTCTTGATCGGTGATTAAAATTGATAAATTTGCTATACTTAGAAGTCAACATACCACAAACTTGAACATGTAGTTTCACAATAATAACAAAATTGAATGAAACAAGCGGCTTTTCTTGGAAGTTTACACAGTGATCTTGCGGACAGCAGTAATAACATCTTTTGATGCCATTATCAGCCCTGCATGACACCGTACGATTCTCAGAGATCAGGATGCCAGCAGGTTCCAAATTGCTTGAGACGTGACTGATCTGAGCTATTTGTTTGATAAGGAGAGTGAAAGACATGCAGGCATGCTTCTTCCAATAAATCTTCTCCTCTAGCTGATGCAACACAAGGTGACAACTTCAGCAAACCAATGATTGTATTCGACAGACGATAATATCAAGTACGACTAACCCTATCCATACAAATCTTTGATAAAAGGAGTGACTTGTCTCTCTGCTTAAATAATTCTCCTGTTCTTTAAATTAATGCTCTCTTTCTGTATTTGATGGATAAATTGCAAATCTCACTAATTGCACTTATATGATTAGTGAAATAAACTTTCCAACTAAATTTAAACACCTATGGTCAATCCATCTGGTATCTCAATGGTGACGATTGCTGATATAATAAATACATAATTATGTTTACCTATATGTGAGCTGACTAATGCACTCCCTATACGTAATCCCATTGAACAGTGTTACCAATATGGGTTAAAATGTTGTACTCCCCTTATCTCCCCCCCCCCCTTCCTCAGCCATCCCCATTCCCAGCTAATTTTCATTACCTGGTCAGTTACTCTATATAATCTGCCAAGTTTGTTTCATTTATTGTTCATTGGCTGGTTCGGATTAAGAGCTCGTGGTGACATTATGTAATTGTGTAACCGGTTTGTTAAAACCACCACAATTTTATGTCGTACTTTAAAGGATGTCCCGTTCAAAATCATAGCCATGTACATGTTTCATGTTTTATGAGTAAATCTACGGTAGAAACGTGAAGTATGAAGCTATGGTGTGTATTTAATTCAAACTGGTGTGTAAATGTGAGATTCCTTTTCCACGGTATAGATGTTGTCTTTGCGTTACTTAGCCGTCACCTGCTTCTCAGCTATTACTCAAAGATACCTTTGGTACGTGCAATCACTCTGAAGGTGAACGAGCTCCCAAGGTCCAAATAATACACCGGATGGAGTCTCGCTGCGACGTCGTCCAGCTGTAAGACATGCAGGCATTCGTCCTCTGAGAGATACCACCGAGGCTCTGCGGGAAATACATGAACGAAAAAGTGTCTCGATTTTAGCGGTGAGTCGCACAGTTTATGGTGTGCCGTTAAAGGGATGGCAAAATGATCGACTATAAACTTACTATATATAAATCATGAGATGGTCATAATATATCAACACCTTAGAATTAATGCGCTCTTTGCACTTCTTCGACAAGTTTGGGATATCAATTTGCATAATTTGTGATCATAGTTATTGTGAGGAACTTTGTATTCACTTTGTTGCCACAGAAACAGACCATAATAGACGCCAGTCTTACTGAAATTCCAAAGCGCCAGGAGGCTGACTGTTGCTTCATTATGAACTGTCCCTTTAATGCAGAACAACAACACAGGAAATTTCAAACAATCACATAGCATCACTACCAAAGTTAAAACTTAAAACCATGTGATATTAATTGGACAACATTTTATAAAGCAGAGGTTATAACAATACCAAAGGCTAAATCAGTAGATGTTTGTGATGTGGGAGATGTTGTCTCTGCACAGAGGCAGGCATGTGGTCATCTCATACATCAAATTGCTCTGCATCTCACTATAAGTAGTAAGATGGGAGGAGGCCTATACGGGCCAAATTGAAATCTTAAGAGGGCAGGACTTGGCCAGTTGCCTGGTTGCTTATTGAGAAGCACTGCCTTAAGCATTCCCTGAATTCCGTTTAGAATGTGGGATGAACATAAACTCATACTATACCATGTGGGAGGATGGGAGAGGAAGGGGGAGTGGGAGGGGGAAGGGGAGGTGGGAAGGGGAGGGGGATGAAAGTTTGAATCATGGCCCTTGTCCCAAACAGTCTGTACTATCCTTTGCGGTATCTGAAGTGTATATTTGTTACCTTGAGTAAGATCTACCAGTGCCCACTCTCCAGGGTTAAGCACTGCCGATAATTCCCCAGTCTGTGACCCTAACACTGCAAGCCTAAGATAGAAAAATATTGTCAAATATGAATCGTTAAAAGGCCTAAAAGATGATGCAGACTGGCATAGAATTGAGGAAACAGAAATATTTACTTTCCCTTGAATTTATTTGAACAGACGAATGAAAAGAAGACAAATATACCCCGCTTCCTGGTTGCAGCTTTTATAGCATTTCCAGTTAGCTCTCTGGATTTTTGGGGATGGGAGTAGGCCAGGGGGGGGGGGGAATTAATTACATTTATCTCATGAGATACATTGGAAAAGGTGTGGTGTATCACTTAGAGTGTCGACGCCCACATCAAATCCTCTCCAAGAACCAGTCTCTTGACCTATTTCAAAATAGCTGCTTTGCTATTTTGTCAGAGCAGAATCTTTTTTGGATTTGGCATTTTTGGTTTGCAAATTAAAAGACAAGGTTTTTGGCTCTGTTCTTTCAATAGATTCTATACTTTGTTTACCAAAAGCTGCAATTTCCTTTGATGATGATTGGGGTGCCTTCACCTCTCTCAGTACTAGAATGAAGTGGTCACAGCTCAGCTACTGGGTGCTACAATTACGCACTACCTGCCTCATAACACTCATCGAAAAGGGAATGCTTGGTATAAGCCTGTGTTCATCCAACATCAACACATTGATGGGGTTTCAATTGAGATACTGTTGGCTTCCTAACTCTTGAGAAATAAACTGTTCTTTAGATACTAACTACACTAAACTAAGCAGGCATGAGCTTTTTCTGCGAATTCACAGAATATCTGTGATTTCTTTTCTACCTCGGGGACAAATACTATTATCCTAACACACTGTAACATACGCAAATTGAAGCCTATAGCGCAATTTTGCAAAGTTCCCAATTTTTTTTTACCCAAGGCTCATCACTGACTAAGGTAGGTCTACTTCAACAGCATGATCCAACTGAGGGCAGAGGTGAGCTCAACCACACCATTTAACATCATTGTCGTTAGGTTAAGAATTAATTTTTACAGAAAAAGGGGGGAAAAAAAAAACAAAGATATTTCTCAATGAAGACAGACAGTCATAATTATTTGGGGATCAATCTTTGGCCACCTTCAAGTACTTCAGGTATATACTTCAACGACCACTAAACCTAATCCCTAATCCCAGGAAAATCTCAACAATGACAAACTTGTCACTTGAACAAAATCATAATTACAGGAGATTTTGTTGGACTCATTATCTTCTTATTGGAATTGATTATTGAGCGGTCTTCGAAGGAGGCAAACTGACCGTCTGGATTATGACATTGTTTTATTTTGTGTTTTTGAGGAGGGGGGCAGTAGCGGAGCGTCCATACAGTCAGGGGGGGCGGATGCCCCCCCTGACGGACTCAAATGGACTGCTGGCGCCCTTTTCAGCTTTTTACCACTTTTTACTTATTTGTTCTTCGTTTATCTGCAAATTAGCAAGGCCCGGAAAGGGTCATTTCCGGCGATCTAGAGTGTATCTTTACTCAAAAAATTTCTGTACGCTCCGCGCCAACCAATGGTGGGGCTCCGCTTAGATAGTGTCGAAAGCGCCCCTACAGACTATTCTCGCCCCCCCTGACCAATACCCCTAGCTCCGCCACTGGGGGGGGTTGTAATTGAATCAATTATAGGTCTGGACAATCTTCTAGACTATTATGGTTGTTCCAAGTTCACTTTGACTTGTTTCTTTGATCAAGCTGTGGCTAATACTTCAGTCATAAAGTAAGCGGTGGTTAAGAGTTGAGACAAATAGAAAGAACATTACCGATATCCGCACAAACCAGAAATAATCAGATTCAGCTAATATTTAACTCATTTATCGATTCACAGAATCAGGGTCGGCTATATAAAACTGTTTGATAGCTTCAAGCTGTTAGATACATACAAACAAAGAGGATTAGGATTGCACACATAGACAATGCTTCAGACAATGCTTCAATTTGGTAGGTTCACATAACCCTTCCTGCATAATTCATCACCCATTAGAATTCATATTTTACAGAAGATACAAAGTTAAGACAGATTACAAGTGATGTAATCCATATACTTGAGTAAGTATATAAAGGGATCAACAGGATAAATATTAATACATTTATGTCGGTCAAGGAAGTACGTGTTACAGAACCAGAAATGTTTTGATATAGCCATGAAGCTATAGGTCAGAAAGTCAGCTGAGTAACTAGAACAGATATGTAACAGAGGAAAAGTACAGTTCCAGACATCAGACATTAAGTGACAAGCCTGAAGTTTCTATAAAGAGCATTTTCTATTTATTACCATAGCTAAATCTAAAAAGTTATTCCTTGATATTGAGTAGAAGTTGTAAAAAATAAGAAAATTAATTGACTCTGTCAGGAAGAAATACCTTGAGGCTTGGTGGAGGTTAGAATGCTTGTTGAAGTCGGTACATGGGTGACCATTAATTGACTTTCTAGCATATTTTTGGTCAACATACAGACATACAACTTCGGTCAACATACATACATACAACTCAGATCAACATACAGCTCAGTTCAACATACAGACATACAACTCAGATCAACATACAGTCAAACAACTCAGATCAACATACAGACAAACAACTCAGATCAACATACATACATACAACTCAGATCAACATACAGACATACAATTCAGATCAACATACAGACATACAACTCAGATCATCATACAGACATACAACTCAGATCAACATACAGACATACAACTCAGATCAACATACAGACATACAACTCAGATCAACATACATACATACAACTCAGATCGACATACATACATACAACTCAGATCAACATACAGACTTACAACTTAGATCAACATACAGACATACAACTCAGATCAACATACAGACATACAACTCAGATCAACATATAACTCAGATCAACATACAGACATGCAACTCAGATCAACATATAGACAAACAACTCAGATCAACATACAACTCAGATCAACATACAGACATACAACTCAGATCAACATACAGACATACAACTCAGATCAACATACAGACATACAACTCAGATCAGTTTACAAACATACAACTCAGATCAACATACAGACATACAACTCAGATCAACATACAGACATACAACTCAGAACAACATACAGACATACAACTCAGATCAACATACACACAAACAACTCAGATCAACATACAGACATACAATTCAGATCAACATACAGACATACCACTCAGATCAACATACATACATACAGCTCAGAACAACATACAGACATACAACTCAGATCAACATACAGACATACAACTCAGATCAACATACAGACATACAATTCAGATCAACATACAGACATACCACTCAAGTCAACATACAGACAAACAACTCAGATCAACATACAGACATACAACTCAGATCAACATACAGACTTACAATACAGATCAACATACAGACAAACAACTCAGATCAACATATAGACAAACAACTCAGATCAACATACAGACAAACAACTCAGATCAACATACAGACATATCACTCAGATCAATATACATACATACAGCTCAGATCAACATACAGACATACCACTCAAGTTAACATACAGACAAACAACTCAGATCAACATACAGACATACAACTCAGATCAACATACAGACAAACAACTCAGATCAACATACAGACAAACAACTCAGATCAACATACAGACAACAACTCAGATCAACATACAGACATACAACTCAGATCAACATACAGACAAACAACTCAGATCAACATACAGACATACAACTCAGATCAACATACAGACATACAACTCAGATCAACATACAGACATACAACTCAGATCAACATACAGACAAACAACTCAGATCAACATACAGACAAACAACTCAGATCAACATACAGACAAACAACTCAGATCAACATACAGACATACAACTCAGATCAACATATAGACAAACAACTCAGATCAACATACAGACAAACAACTCAGATCAACATACAGACATACAACTCAGATCAACATACATACATACAATTCAGATCAACATACAGACATACAACTCAGATCAACATACAAACAACCCAGATCAACATACAGACATACAACTCAGATCAACATACATACATACAGTTCAGATCAACATACAGACATACAACTCAGATCAACATACAGACAAACAACTCAGATCAATATACAGACATACAACTCAGATCAACATACAGACAAACAACTCAGATCAACAAACAGACATACAATTCAGATCAACATACAGACATACAATTCAGATCAACATACAGACAAACAACTCAGATCAACATACAGACATACAACTCAGATCAACATATATACATACAATTCAGATCAACATACATACATACAATTCAGATCAACATACAGACAAACAACTCAGATCAACATACAGACATACAATTCAGATCAACATACAGACATACCACTCAAGTCAACATACAGACAAACAACTCAGATCAACATACAGACATACAACTCAGATCAACATACAGACATACAACTCAGATCAACATACAGACATACAACTCAGATCAACATACAGACATACAACTCAGATCAACATACAGACATACAGCTCAGATCAACATACAGACAAACAACTCAGATCAACATACAGACAAACAACTCAGATCAACATACAGACATACAGCTCAGATCAACATACAGACATACAACTCAGATCAACATACAGACATACAAAACTTGAAACATGTACAAAACTTTTGCTCCGATAGTGTAAATCAATACTAGAAAGCAAATAAAATTAAAAACTACCGATTGTAAAAGGAATCTAAGCCGATGACCCTTTTTTTCATCGACTTTTTGGAGCAGAATTGTCTAGGTTTGCTCTGCTAATATATACATACGATCAGAATTCTAGATATGTGTCCATCTTCAGGGTCACCTGTGTGTATCCCGCCCGGAACACACCATGTGGTTTGTCAAACACAAGATCGTTATGGAGCTACCAGGTGTGAATGGCGGAGGAAGGACAATGGTCACCTACGGAGACTCATGTTGCATAACAAACAGAACGTGCTGTGCCGCCTTTTAATTCAACTCTGAGAGACAACTCTGAGAGACAGGCGGGACTTGTCGAGGGTCTGCGCACAATTTTCATGGATTAAGTTCAAAAGGGAAAGACTAGAATCTCCGACAACTTGAATTGCAAACTCAAGCTATAGATAACCACAGAATTTATTAAAAGAGGATGTCTCAGTTCACTAATAAATACATAGCACTGTTCGATGTAGGGGTTTGATTTTTATAAATCGATTTTTTTTTTATAAATTCTGTGATGCCGTTGAATACTGCAATCCCATATACCCTATGCAGGTCATCAGCCTTGGCGTATAACTCAATTTCCTTTACAACTGATGAAGTATACAGGAAACTTTTTTTCCAATCTGCTTCAGGGGGGATCATGGATTTAAAAAATGGAAGGGGTGCGGCTCATTGTGAGATCGTTTGATAGCTAACTCCATTATAAACATGATATTGTTAACACTTAGGAGTGTTAGCTCAGTGGTTAACGCCTGTGCCTTCCAATCATAAGGTCCCCGGTTCGAATCACTCCAAGATTAATATATACTCTTTTTCTTGCAAACTCACAGAGATTTGTAAGTTATTAAATGTTTAATCCAAAACAGAAACTTCTGTGTCCCACAGATTTCAAGTAAATACGTTTATTTTTGCATTGTCATACCTTTGATGACATTTTTGCTTGATGCCATTATTCATGGTGGGATTTCACTGGAACTAAAATGTCACAGAGAGGATACTCCATGAAGCTGAACAACGTAGGCGGAGGTTTTCTATCCGTTTATTTTGCACGCGTGGTTCGACAGGACCACGATGAAATATCGTTGCAGGGCAAAACTAAGAGCATGAAAAAACTGTGACATACAGGGGCTTACCGTGGCTTTCTGGGATTTACAGCGGCTTTCTGGGGTTCATGGCTTATTTATGCTACCTAGGATTACCGCTACGAGAGCACATGGGACACTACTCTGAACGAGGAGAGGAATAAAGCATGTTACTCACATAAAACGTAATTATGCAAACCAGGGAGGCGGGTGTAAAAGGTCACACCATAAACACCTAAACACCACTGGGCAACTGCAACAGAAATTTCCCTTTCAACCATGCTTAGGAACAAAACACATCGGCAAAGATGACATAAAATGACAAATTGTATTACTAGCTACTATCTCTCCATTAAGATCCCTCTGTATGATAAGATATATCACCAGATTGAGCTAAAGTCAAGTCAACATGCAGCTATATTGGGTAAACAAATGGGTTACTGAATTGATTGCTTTTTACAAGGGCTAACAGACATAATTTCCAAACTAATTTTATAACAATGATTACCACTGCAGGTATCATAACCACAAGAATGCAACCTTAGTCCAAAGTTTTGATTTTAAATGACAAGGTCAAGAAGCATTTCTGTCAAGGATCAACCAGTAAACTAAGACTTACCTTTCGTCTATGACCGATTGAATAATCGCTGTTCCATCTGCGGTAACTACTTGAAAACCTGCGTGTTCTGGTCGAAACTGAAATTGTGAGGAATGACTTAATCCTGCTGTGCAAACTTCATTGTCGATGATGATGAGAAGGTTCTGGTTGTAGGAGAGAAAACAAGAGATGTATGGGCGTCCTGCATGTATATTGTCATATATATATATATATACGTCCTACAGATCTTCCTTAGCACATCAACTGCCTTGGAAATCTACATAACGCAAGTTGTCTGCATTCTAGGCCCTCATCTGTTTGTAAATGTTCTGTGAGGAGCAGACACAAATCTTTTTAAGCGTATCTGCTGCAATCCTACGATAAGTGGCCATACCTGTTTCAAAGTGGTAACAGGGTTTACAAACTTTTCCACACCCCACAAGATTCACCCCATGCACACACTACTATAGTGCTACGATCTGTCATAAACTGTGGATTACATTTCCTCGCCTATAAGAATATAATCAACTGCTTATTAGCCTAATAGCTTTCACCCCAGCAGAATTTTATATATTTTAAATTAGGCTATACCTACAGGGGTATCTGTTGTGAAAGGGCTGCAATCCTTTGCTACATGGCCATATTTGTTTCTAAGTGGTAACATGGGTTTATTGAAGTTGATAATCATTTGTGGTGGGGATTATAAATGCAAAAAATATATTTCTATTTTGTGGTAATTAATTTACATGTGGGTAGCTTTGTACATGTGCTGATTATATAGGGATGTACCTGATCCAATGTTTGAATCCGGCCTATCTCTCATAAGTTTCTCTATGCTTTTCATGACTTCAATTCTGCACAATGTAAACGGTAGCTAGGAGAGTTTCGTTGCAAATAATGAAGCCTTTTTTCTAAAGATTAAAAAAAAAAAAAAAAAAATTGTGGTTTATACAATATCCAGACGACAAAATGTTGGGCTTTGAATTATATTCATTAATTACTTTTCATTAACTACTTCCTGATTAAACCAACACTTTTGGGTTAAAGACTCAAGAAAGTTGTCTCAGTTGCAATTTCTCAATTGCTTATAAAATCTTGTGTAGTACTATACATAGCTTTGGAAATATTGTGGAACCAATGTAAAAAGCCTGTCTTGGGAATAGGTGGTGGGTGCACCCAATAAAATGGAAAACAAAATCATCAAGAATTCATTTATTTCTTCTTTAATCTTCTTTTTACTATTATTAATCTTTCTTTCATTGTGTACTGGAACCTTTTGTTGAATAAAACTGATATTAAAAAAAATTTAACGACTTCAACATTCTAAATTTTTCAACCGCTAAATTGTTGACATAATAACAAAATTCCATAACAGTGCAAATGCAATTCTTAGCTTGTGTGCAGTAGTTGGCATTCCAAAGGAGGAAGAATATAAATGTAACATGAAAATTTCATGTTGATCTTTTCATGATCTTCATACTCAATTAAAAGATTTAAACTGGACCTATAGATCATCTGCTACATAACAGTAGATTTTGGTGCAAGACTTTAGAAAGGTATTTCTAAATTTTATCAAATTTACTTATTTTTGAGAAGAAAATATAATCAGTACCACATACACACAAAGGAGCTAAATTGATCAATCTTGAAAATTTGGACGAAATCGACTAAATGGTTTGGGTTTAAGATTAATTTATCTGTGACAGTTATTGAGAGAGATGTCAATGTGAGGGGCCGGAAATTAACCGTGTCACCTATTTATGTATTTATTTCACGTTCCTTGGCGACGGATGGCAATCTTCTGGCAAACCGTGGTAGGATTTCACATTCTGCCATCCAAGACAATAAATGTCATGGATAGATACGTGCAGAGGAGTTCTTGGGAATTGGATTGGATGGAGTTTCCCGCATACTAACTCATCCAATCACGGTTTCCTGATTTCCTAATGAGCTTTGGCTGTGACTAAGTATGAGATGGGCGGGTAGGTGAAGAGTTGAACGGAATGTATTAATTTGAACGTTATTTCCACCTTGGCCGGCGTAGCTAATTCTGAATGATCCTAGTTAAATAAACTGCCTTTAGGCATCGTAACATGCACCTTTTGTCATAGCCTACTTTAAGAGGAGAGGAGAGAGAGAGGGGAGGGGGGGAGGAGGAAAAAGGGGGGGGGAAATAACATAAATTTGTAAATGACCACCCAGTCTTCAGTTGATTCTAGAAACAGAATCAAGTTTGAAAGTTTACAGTTCTTGGGAAACAGCATTCTTAAATGCAAGTTAAAATACCATATAAAAATTAATGAATTTATTGATTAATGATGTGTCAATTGCCTTTAGAAATTCAAATACATTACCTAAAACAGTTTGACCCAAAAAGGATGATTAAAAATAAAAATCCTTTTTTGCTCATTAACATTGATGTTTAACATATTTTATACATTTCATTGTAATTTATATATTTTCATTTGTTATACTTTCTAACTTTTTGTCATTATTTTTCTACTTTCTTTTGAGTAAATAGAAAGGCAAGGAAACGTGGTTATAATCTGAGAAAAGTGATAACAAATACAGAAACATTTTGAACTTAAATTATCTTTTTCTCATTTCATAAATTAGATTACAATATTTCCTACATGCAGATTAATGTTATGTAGATTAGCGAGCTGAAGGGTACGTAGAACATTTACTAATAACTAAGAAATACAACATGTCACTCAGATGTTAACACTAGAGATGTATCTAAAAAACGTTTCAACTGAATTATCAGGCCATATGATTGTCCTATTTATAAATCTTGTAATTTATACTGGAATAAAGAAATTGAAAAAAAAAAGTGAAAAATGAAATATAATGAAACAACATCCGGTTCCACTTCCAGACAGACTTACAAGAAAATCTGGTCAAATTTTATATATTTTTTTTTATATCTGCCCAGAATTATCTCTTCAGAAGATGTTAATAGTAGCTTTAATTTGTGGTCATTCTGAGCAATTTGTTCACTTTTTTATTGTTTACTCTCATTTTCATTTTGTAAAAGATCCATGCAAATCTGGTTCCAGCCGGAACAGGGTCATTCCTGATTAGCACATGTAAAAAGCTACCCACATGTGAATTAGTCACTACGAAATATTCAGAAATATGTTTCTTGCAAATATAACCCCCAACACAGATGAATTCCAACTTAAAAAAACCCTGTTACCACTTTGAAACAAATATGGCTACTTAGCATAGGATTGCAGTAGGATTTCACTACAGATACCGCTGTATATAGGTATAGCCTAAATTTACATATTAAATTCTGCCGAAGTGAAAGCAATTAGGCTAATTAGCAGCTGATTATACCCTTATAGGCAAGGAAATGTAATCCACAGTTTTATGTCAGATCGTTGCACTATAGTGTGTGCATCGGGTGAACCTGGTGGGATTTCATTTCCAATTTATCTGTAGCTGGTGTAATCAGAGTTCAGTTTGACCTCTTCGATTATTTTTGTACCACAATAATACATGGCTTTGGGTATGGTTTCCTCTTCTCCCCATCAGATCTGGCTACTTTAATACACGCTCCTCAAATGTTATATGTTTTGTTAACATGTCCGAGCCGCCCACGACTAGAATGCTGCCAATGTTAATTTCATTTTTAATGTTCTATGAATAGCCACAGTAATAGGGCAAGAGAACACTTACAATGTGTTTAGTAATAATCGTATTAAAGAAGACAAACTTCGTGGGAAGGTCAAACAGGTACGTGGGTGTATCGAAGCAATAAACCAACTTTGTTTCATTTTTGTGGGGGTTTAGCGGAAGCCTTTATTTACTATGACATCGTGATTTATAAGCGGAGCTTGACAACATTTAAAAACATTGCATGTCAGCGGTGCAACGATGGGTTATCACCTCCTGCAAGACATGATCATGTTTTTGTTTTTAGAGACGAGATGATAGCTAATAGTTCTTAGGGATATCTCAACAGTGAAGTGCAATGCAACTCCATGAGTGGCAACTGTAAAACACAAAGAGGACTTGACCCATGATCAACCTGTTACATGAGATCTGAGTGGTTCAGTTTTCTAATCAGCAAAATACACAAAGCTGGGACTACAGGTTTACAGCTGATGGAAACTATTTCTAAGCATGTAATCTCAAAGCCGTTCGGCGTCTCTGTGGAAAAATGCTGAAACTTGATTCAAAAAAACGATATTCAAAATGTCTTTTTCCATTACTTTAACCTCCTGTCTCCTTGTGAGGATGCTTAAAGATTGATAACATGAAACCAGGATTTTTTTTTGACTTACGTCTGCCGGTGAAACATGCTCTGAGTAAGATCTGGTGTCAAATATTTCCCACTGAGTAGCTGTTAAGAGAAACTGGCTGTCATTTTGAGTTTTCAGCAGAGAAGGATGGTTGAGGACTCCGACAGCCTCAGTAGCATTCCGAGTAGTCAATATAAGTATGGACAACGATGAAGATCTAGAGAAGATGGTCTTGCCAGCATCCTTGGTGTCCCAGCCTGTTCAGCGAAACCAAAAAAGATTGGAAGTTATGGTGGGGAGTCCTTGAGATGGTCTATCACCCTAGTACCATCCTAGTAGTATGAGTACAAAAGCGTGAATATATGAGGAGAACAAATAGAAGTCCCCTTGGAAATGAGTACAAGAATGAGTACAAGGCTTTAATTAAAGGGAATGAAGACTCGCGCACAAAGAAACGTCTAATGCCGGTAATCTGACCTAGTTTCGAATGAGGTGTAACAGAAGTGTTAGACACCACCATGGATCCCAGAAAATACACACACAGCTTGCTACCGTCAGTAATTAGACACTAGTGTACAGTCAATACATACAGCTACGGTCAATACCCACAACAGTGTACATAGCAGCGATGGACATCTCAGGTCTAGATAAAAGATAACAAGGTATCACGTTTCATTACTGGCTGCATTTTGTAGCGACAAGAAAAAAACTTCACTTGCAAGCAACGGAAAGTTAACTTTACAGAGGGCGGCATGCGGTTTGGGGCGAGTCTTCAATGCCTTTAAGTCTTTAAGTCTCCTTCTGCACTAATATCTACACTGGCAGATTTCATAAGTAGGCCTACCACAAGAATGAGTACAAATTGACAAGGGCTAGTACAGGTACACGGAACAAGGCTACAATACTAGTATGAGTACCTATATGCACACTACAAAGCTGCCTAGTACACAGCAGTGGTAAGAGTTTATTGTACTCATTTATACTCAATACAGGGTATTCACAAAGTATGGGATCCATCTTGTTAACTTGTACACAGCTATGCAATATGATCACCCAATGGGAGAGAGTTAATTGTACTCACTACTCTATACAGGGTACCCACATACTAAGTATAGGATCCATCTGTTAACTTGTACACAGCAATGCAATATGACCGGATGACCCAATGGGAGGGAGTAAATTTTACTCACCACTCAATGCAGGGTACCCACATACTAAGTATAGGACCCATCTGTTAACTTGAACACAGCTATGCAGTATGACCCAATGGGAGAGAGTTAATTGTACTCACTACTCAATACAGGGTACCCACATGTGAAGTATAGGACCCATCTGTTAACTTGTACACAGCTATGCAATATGACCGGATGACCCAATGGGAGGGAGTTAATTGTACTCACCCCTCAATACAGGGTACCCACATATGAAGTATATGACCCATCTGTTAACTTGTACACAGCTATGCAATATGACCGGATGACCCAATGGGAGGGAGTTAATTGTACTCACCCCTCAATACAGGGTACCCACATATGAAGTATATGACCCATCTGTTAACTTGTACACAGCTATGCAATATGACCCAATGGGAGGGAGTTTATTGTACTCACTATTCAATACAGGGTACCCACATGTGAAGTATAGGACCCATCTGTTAACTTGTACACAGCTATGCAATATGACCGGATGACCCAATGGGAGGGAATTAATTGTACTCACCCCTCAATACAGGGTACCCACATATGAAGTATATGACCCATCTGTTAACTTGTACACAGCTATGCAATATGACCGGATGACCCAATGGGAGGGAGTTAATTGTACTCACCCCTCAATACAGGGTACCCACATATGAAGTATAT
>JAIPMN010000590.1:30354-42983 GCA_020650975.1 Apostichopus californicus | reverse complement strand
ATATGACCCAATGGGAGGGAGTTTATTGTACTCACTATTCAATACAGGGTACCCACATGTGAAGTATAGGACCCATCTGTTAACTTGTACACAGCTATGCAATATGACCCAATGGGAGTGTTAAATGTACTCACCACTCAATACAGGGTACCCACATATGAAGTATATGACCCATCTGTTAACTTGTACACAGCTATGCAATATGACCCAATGGGAGGGAGTTTATTGTACTCACCCCTCAATACAGGGTACCCACATGTGAAGTATAGGACCCATCTGTTAACTTGTACACAGCTATGCAATATGACCCAATGGGAGGGAGTTTATTGTACTCACTACTCAATACAGGGTACCCACATGTGAAGTATGGGATCGATCGATTAACACCAGATTGTGATGGTATTGTGTTATGAAATCCTACACAAGCATACATATGAATACCATGATCCTGATTCCATTTGTTTGGAATTGTGATCATCAAAACCAAAAACTTAAAGATTATTATTTCTGATTCTGTTTACAATATTTGAAATATTTAATAACAAATAAATTTGACAAAATTTGGAACTAGTCACATGTTAAATATAAACACTACAATATTTTCTGATTCATTTTAGAAGAAAGAATGTTCTTATCAAAACATCTAAATGACACAAATTTACATTATTAGAACATTATTTAGAAAACTTTTGAAATAGAAAAAGAAATATCAAACTACTTTGATATACTATGATCTTCAGAAACTGGTAATGTATACAATAATTGCAATAATAATTGAAATCTCACCAAGTCAATAGCAAATATGCTTCCTAAATATCAGAGTATTGTAACACCCCACCCCTCCCACCCCTCCCACCCCTCCCACCCCTTTTCAAAGTTGTATACAAGGCAACGGTTGACGTCTATCCCACAAGCAAGGCACTTCCTATTGTTATTTCTGAAGATCTACTTTACATACCCCCGTCCCCCACCCCCGATCCACTAACAAAGTAGTCCTTTATCTTACCCTGTGTGGCATTATCACCACAGTGCAGAACCATCTTTGAAGGAGAGGGTGAGTTTATGGTGACTTCTACACAATTGATACGAAAAGAGAATAAAGAAGTGAAGAGACAAATAAAACAAAAAGGGAACTTGTCTTATAAAGTGGAAATCAAGAAACTGGAGGAAACAAATTACTCAGTTAGAAAATGTTTCTCATCAGGAGAAAATACAAGAAATGTTCTTTACATATGAAGGCAAACAAAGATAAATTCAAATAAGGAACAAACAAACAAAGTACTTCTTATTCGGAAACAAAGAAGAGCATCTTGTAATGAACACAAACCAACTATTTCCTCATAAATTAAATACCGCTCATTTTAAAGGAAATACTTCTTTAAAATAAGAAAGAAACAAAGAAAACTTTCCTTATTAGGTAATAGCAATGTTGACAACAACTGTTGGCTGACAAAGTGATTGCAGTGGTAAGTAGTTCTAACTCTTGTATTAACAAACTTCATTTTACTTGCAATGGTGTATAATCCTTTGAGAAATAATTGTGATAATTATTTGACAAATAAAACTGTCCAGTTGTCAAGCTCCATGTGAAAACATTTTGGGTCCTCTTAAGTAGTCAATTACTAGTCTTTGAACTGTAAATGCTACCACTGTATCAAAGGTGTATATCAACCCCACTTCTTTTCGGAAGTTTTTATTCATTTGTAAAAAAGTTTACAGAATCCTACCCCTGATTTATGTATCAAATGTGTTTTGTGTATTAGTAAAAATATTAAGGTTTGTTAAACTAAATCATACAGCAGTTAAATCCAACAAAATAATTCAATGTTTTTTTCTTCTCCTATATAGTCACATGTCAATTTATTAAAACAAATACTATATATCCAAATCAATCTTAATTAGAAAGCAATTTATTCATACTCATGAAAAAAAAAAATCGTCAATGAAAAAAAATTCTGACAATCCCTAGAGTTCTCCTATCCTTTTAGGAACCAACCACTTATAAGTCTCAATTAATTGTTTATGTTTAAGCTTCTCTCATATAAACCTGGAAATTATACTGTCTGGAATGTTTTAGCAAATTGTATTAAAATCAAGCTAAATCATTTTTGTGACTACAATACAGGCATCATATTAACAGTTACGAAGCAATCACTACTTAGGCACATAATTTAAAAATCATTTTAAGGTTTAACAGTGCCACGAGGACACATCACGAGCAAATTGCCGATTAATTTAGACAAATCGCTTCATGTCATGCAATGCGATGACATGAAAATATAATGACACTATCATGTTGCACAGCGTGTAACTTTAAACATTCTGACAGCGGAGGGTGTCAACGTTCCAAGTTTTAGCTGCGGGGTAAACATGCAAGAGTAATTAGTCCAAGTGATCAAACTACTTGTAAGAATGTCACGCATGTACGGAGAGAGGAAGCAAACGTTTGCCTGCGGCTAAGAGCTTAATTAATAACATCCAAGTCTCTCTTTTCTACTCACCTAAATCACAGTATGGTTTGAATTCTCTTTCAAGTGGATGTCTCAGTATTGCAGTCACAGCTCTGATGGCGGACGATCGGTCAGATTCATCGGGCCGAGGAGAAGAAGGCAATACCTCCTTTATACCAAGTTCACTCTTGGAGCTGAAGTGGGCAAAGTATGACAAAACTCATCTAAATTATTTAGTAGTATATTGATAAGTGTTATAAGAGAAAAGACCGACAAGGACAGAATAGAGGAAGGACAGTATGGATAACTAGTAACCAATTTACAGGAATAAATAGAATAAAAGTTCTTTGACATATATTTACATATATACATATATATTTATATGATTGAAATTGTAGTGAGTTGGTAAATCCAGAACAGTGAAAAATTTCCAGCCTCCACCGGGATTCGAACCTGGGCCTCCCGCCCTACATGCGGACACCCTAAATATATATATATAAATATTTTTTATAGATATATTTTTGGGTGTGTCTCTACCCTGGAATTCGATGAAACCAAAAGTAGCGTGCCAAACAAAATACAGCATGTGTCAGCTATTCCGCTGATCAAGACCTTTCATCCTTTTAACTTTAGTTTTGATATGTCGCAGTCCTACATAAATCGGTTCTCTCTTTCTATAACTATGTTGGTTTTGAAAATAATCATCTTTCAAGTACTACGTCACAGCTGTATCTTCTATTGAGTTTTAACTATATGCACCGTTTAGTCACCAAGTCGATCGCATATAAATTATTAACGCTTCATCCAAATATTAGTTTAACCTGATATCAGCAATCTATGGATTGAAACGTTAACTGAGGATGGCCTGGATTTGCGAAAGCTCATTGGTATTTGTGCGAAATGTCATGTTCCACCTAAACAGCCTAAACGTGATTCTAGTCATACCACTCGGAGAGGTTTTTACAGCTAGACACACAATGTGCTGTATAAACAGATGGGATGAAACCTCTTGACCAAACAGATGGGATGAAACCTCTTGACCATAAACAGATGGGATGAAACCTCTTGACCATAAAGGAAATTATGACATCCTATTCCACGTCATCCTTTTTACTTTAAATTTGCAAACAGAAAGATTTGCATTTAAACTAACAAACTAATGAATTCAGGTGCGAAGTAAAAAGAGGATGTATTTTCTAGCCCAAGCAACTATTTTGCCATTGCTGCAAATTTCGTAGGAAGTGGTGTTTTGCGACAAAGATAAATATGGGCTTAATAACTAGGTCAAAAGATGAAAAGGAAAGAAAGACTGTGTAAGTTAATTAAAATACAAAACATTAATGCAGCAGGTCCTTTTTAGTTGTTAACGATTGGTGTAGGAACAGGGGGGGGGGGCAATCAAGGCGATGGGAAAATCCCAACTTCACCATGAAATGATACCATATATTCATGACATCAGAGTGTAATGATAGTTTTGATTAAAAGTCTGACAAGAAACCACTCACCAGTGCTTGCATGACAAGCTTTCGCTAACAAACCCATCCTCGTAGATGCGGTGTTTGCGGTTTCACAGTTTGCGGTTTCACAGTTTGCAGTTTTAATAGAAAGTCTATTTATACTCATCGTGATGTTATGAACTAGAAGCTTAGTCCACAGGGAGTAGTCTGCTATATACATGTGCGTAAGCACAGCTAATGAATTAATTAGGGTGACCTGCTTTAAGTTTAGAAGATTCCATTATGTCATTCAACTACTGACAGTCAGAACCAGTAATATTATCCTCTCTATTATAATCAGATGCAAAATGTTGATGACCTTCTGTAAATGTATTTATAATGCAGTAATTTCTGTTTTCAACACATTTTGTTCTCTCTGGATACAACACAGTTCCATCCAATGCATAATGGCACAAAATATGCCTTGCAAAACATGGATTCATTACAACTGCGTAAAATTGGTTGCCATAGTAACCTTCCACTAACTTCCAAGGTGGCCATAGCCCAAAGATAAAAGGGACAGGGACAGGACGAGAATAGTCACGGAATATCTCAGGGCTTTGTGATGAAGAACTGAAAACACTAGTTTCAAGTAAAATCTGCTAGATACATCTTTGCACTGGTCTAGCAATTCACTCATGACTTTTATATGACATTTTGTTATAAAAACTAAACTGAATAAATGATTCCCTGGACAAGTGTCTCTCTGATTTGGCTGCAAGTACTGACACTCAACAGTGCCAGGGTCAACCCTGCCATTTTTTTATTTGCTCCATGGAGAGAGGGTATACATTTTCAGTAATGAAACAAAAGAAGGACATTTACTGCTACCCATGGTAACAGAGAGGATCACAGTGTCAAAGACATATGGAAGTTGATTAGGTTGGAGGGGGGTCGGGGGAGGGAGTGAGACTTAGATGGCTGGACTTGGTCTTCTCCTGTTGACTCCTAAAAAGTATTTAGTTTAAAACGAATTAGTCTACATACATAGAGCATGCCAAAGTTTCATGCCTCCCTTTCTTCCCAACACCCTCTACCCCTACCCAACCCCCTCCTCTCCCCTCCCTAATGCCCTCACCACTCCCTTGTCAATCTCTTCCCTACATCATCTATTCTCTACTTTCCACATAGCAAATTAGTAGAAATTAACCTTACAATACATCTAAATGTTCATAGCATATAAACAAACAAATTTTACGGCTAGTTAAGTACATTAAATTGGCAAGGTAAGCTAAGGTGGTAGCACTATTTTGCTTTTCTTTTCTTTTTTTCAGTGAAGTTGCCAAATTGGTGAGGTGGAAAACTGACTGTAGACACATGTTTTAAACACAATAGTGAAGGAAATAAAAGTAGAGATAAAAAGGCAGTTCTCACCCACTCTCATCCCCCTCCCCCTTCCCTTCCCTCCCCTCCCATCTTGCCCATCATGTATTATGAGTCATGACAACAACAGTATTTTAATATTTATGTTTATCCCACCTTATATGTTTCAAGACAGCTCCTTCCATAGACTTAAGTTGTTCACCATTATGTTCATACACAAGGACTTCCCACGGAAGAATAAAATGAACAGAAAATGTTGATCTCAGTGGTGTTGCTGACATCTGAAAAGGAAAACACAGGCACAACTGTTTTGAAATTATATTGTAAGTGACATGGGTATATGTTTGCAGCGCAAAATGAAGAGAAGGATGGAATTGACAGAGCTGCAGAAGGGAGAATAGAAAAGTACAGTCTTCCTCCTTCTTTCCTCCCCACAGTCTCTTTCTCTCCCCCTCCCATTCCCCCTCCCCTCCCTGTACTTCCTTCCTCCATCCAGGAAAAGAAAATTATAAAAGTCTGGCTATACATCTTGCTGATCAATGTGGCTTTGAATGCTTCAAATCATTTATCATCAATTTGGAGATGTTCATCAAAACTTAAACCACAATATGGGTGGGGAGGGGAAGTGGGGGGGAGAGGAAAGAAGAGCAAATGAGATGCTCTTAGGACCCCTTAACCAGAAAATCCAATGTATAGGGCACATAATGAGGATTCAAATTATATGTCCACATAAAAAATATCATAGCAAAAAATTGATCTTATCATTAAATGGTCAGGCTTAATTATTAACGGTCAGCAGGGTTGGTCCCAAATGTTAGCATGTTCAAAGCGGCTTTTAAATCCTTATGAAATGTTTGCTATTTTCCTGGAAATCTGAATCTCTAAATTATTTCCAGACTTTAAGAAATATTAACTCAGACAATCCAGTGTCTCAATCAGAAAAAAATACTTGAGGGTGGTGTTATTACGGTGACATGCCTATGTTCCGATGTCTCTATGTCCTGACGTCTCTATGTTCAGATAAAAAGAAAAAATTTGGAGCAATTTTTTTTTATCCAAAAATTTGTTGGTACCAAAAACTAGTTTTGTGACCCCAATATTATTGTGACCAAACTTTTTTTGGGACCAACAGTTTTTCGGACCAAATTTTTTGGGACCAAACTTTTTTTCACGAAAAAAGAAAGAAAAGAAAGTGACCCAAAGTTTGTTATGACCCAAACAGTGCTTGTGACCAAAAATTGCTTGTGACCTGCTTGTGACCCTAATCCTGGTTAATCAAGACGGGGTAAAGAATTCTAGAGATGTAACCGTTATTACAAGCAAGGTTGCCCATTAATTGACTTTTTAGCTTACTAGGGGGCAATAACGTTGGCCTTTACATAAAAGCCGACTATGCCTCTTTGGGCAGCTAAGAAAGCCTAAATTTGTAAACTTCACATGGAACAATGAGATCACAAAATGAGTGGAGAGAGAAAAAAGGTTTGTAGGTTGTGCAATTTTAGTGAGACAATGCAACCATGCAGCTGCCGTACAGAAATCATCTATGAAATGTTATAGCTGTGAGACATACTGACACCCCAATAGGGGTTTCTACTTGGCATTAAAGCAATCTATTTTGCTTCCTTTCTTTCTTTGTCTAAGTGATATGAAAGAGCGCAAAGCATCCCGAAAGAAATATATTCAGGCTTTTGTCATCTTTATAATATAAATTTATATTTATGTCACCATGAGTTGTATAAGGAGATATGAATCAAATATCTTGTGTATAAACATATCTGACTCTAAGATGACCCCTGACCAAACAAGATCTCTTATTTAATAAACAGAAACATTAGATCAAAGAACATTAATGTAAATATAAAAACACTTGTGCATGAACCCCCCTTATAAACTAGACAGATCAGAATTGGATAAAGTTTCAGATCTAGGCTACATCGGTTCAGAGTTTAAACTTTCAGGGAATATGATCTTTGAAATGGCGAGAGGAATTCAACCTGGGAGCCGGTGTAAAACGGCCCAGAGACTGTTTCAAATATATTCAAATAATTGTACAGTCCAAAGACTTCAGCCTTCATAACCATCCAGCGAGAAAAGAAGTGGCTTCACAAGTAGCTTTCAAGTTCCGGGTAATTTGTAAAGGACTCCATGTCATGACACCACAACAGTCTCACTCCTCTAGTCACCATGACTACCAATGTACACTAATTCCCAGTGGGCTCATTCATAGAGGGCAAGATCGACTATGGTTTCATCATGTGCAGACGGGTGTGTTAACTTCTACCGGCTAAATCAACCAAGGGGCAACACTGGGGCCTTGAAACAAGAGGCGCATCCGGGGCGCGCCTCGGACTAAAACTTGCACCTTCCATGACCAAGAGGAAGTCAGCATCCTCAGCATCAACCTGAACCTGCAGGCGACCTCACCATCTTGGATCATTGACCTGAACCTCCGGGTGACCTCAGCATCACAGATCATCGACCTGAACCTGCAGGTGACCTCGCCATCTCGGATCATCGACCTGAACCGGCAGGCGACCTCGGTATCTCAGATCATCGACCTGAGCCTGCAGGCGACCTCACCATCTCGGATCATCGACCTGAACCTGCAGGCGACCTCAGCATCTCGGATCATCGACCTGAACCTCCAGGTGACCTCAGCATCTCGGATCGACCTGAACCTGCAGGCGACCTCGGCATCTCAGATCATCGAACTGATCCTGCAGGTGACCTCAGCATCTTGGATCATCGACCTGAACCGGCAGGCGACCTCAGCATCTCGGATCAACGACCTGAACCAGCATCTCTGATCATCGACCTGAACCAGCATCTTGGATCATCGACCTGAACCTGCAGGAGACCTCAGCATCTCAGATCATCAACCTGAACCTGCAGGCCACCCTGGCATCTCGGATCGACCTCAGCATCTCGGATCAACGACCTGAACCAGCATCTCTGATCATCGACCTGAGCCTGCAGGAGACCTCGGCATCTCTGATCTAATCGCACACTGATATAGCGGATCTGTTTAGGCCAATCTACCCTTGGTTCTCTTCGAATTGTTGGGCTACACAGCTGTATCCGGCATAATCTGAAACCTGTCTATTGCCTTCTCTTCATGAATTCAATATATGTAACTTTAACATTGATAATGAATCACAAAATAGCTTTAAATAACAAAAAAAGAAGACAAAATCAATATTGTGTGTATTGCCGGCTTGACCACAATAGGCTCTTTACGCAGACACCTGTTATTATTTACTCTGGTAAACGGCAACCCACTGAGAAGGATTACCTCCACATCTAGTCCTCTTGATGTGTGAATGATTCAATTGAATTATCTCTTAAACGAATGAGTGATGATACAAATTTATAATTAAATTTGAATAAATTCAATGCGGAAACAAACAACAGGTGATCAGACAATCCATTTTATTTTTAAAGATATTTGCTGTGTATTCTGCGTTCACGTTATATTTAAAGCAAGCAGGCTGACATGAGTTGTTTTGACCACAAATGCTGTACGCCGAATTACAAAGATACAGAGGTCGGCCAAGTTACTAACAATTGTGAATTTGTGGCAGGGAAAGGAAATTTGGTACATATGGTTCAAAAATTGGAAATTATTGACCAATTTCAATAATAAACACAATAAGCCAGCTTTAACAAAAGGGGGAAATAAGTATTTACCTTGATTCTGCTCTTGATATCCAGAGGATTTGCTATCAGCTGATGCCTTGGCTTGGAGACTAATTGTAACAAATTGCCCAAAGCATCGATTATTAAGGAAGATGATTTCTGAATTGAGAGCAGGTGAATCACTCGTTTCTGACCTAGATGCAGGTGAAAAGAGGGTTAAAGTTACTTCAAGTAATAGGTTAAAAGCTCATGGTGTGTTTCCTGCAACTTCCCTCACTATCAACATGTCTTAAAGGAATATTCTTTGGAAAAACCTTGAGATACCTTCAGAAAGGGAAAAGGTGTACATCATTGCTTTGTGATCCTCTCGATACCTTGGGATGGGGAGTCAAAGGGAGGGGGGAGAGGGGGAGAGGGAGGGAGGGGAGAGGGAGCGAGGATGGGGGTGTTGATAGTGAAAGTGGTGAAATTGTTATCCTCACTAACCCCTGAAGCTAGTAACCAACTGTCGCATGGGATATTCGGAGACCAAAAAAAACATACACTGCATCTAACTTGACGGAAGAATCTGAAGAATTTTTTATGCTCGTATTGACATTATTCAACAGAATAATTTGAGAGTACATTTACCCGGTGCCATCCTCAACCTGTACCTATCAGTGAGTCCAAGTCAAGAAACATGTAGGCCAATTAGCAAAATATGCTATATTCCCCTAGATTAAATCTCTCCTGTGGGATACAACTCCCTGGTTAGTACATGAATCCTGGCTATTACCTAAACACACAGCATGCCTGACACTTGAGTGACCTACACCGCTGGTTTCACTCACTATGTGTGTATACCTATGCAGTGTCCTACTCAAACTAATACAATCTAAAACTATGTCATCCCTCCTATGGATGCAGCTAAATCATTATGTTTGGAAATTAAACAAGCAGTAGGCCTTTTAAATGAACTTTAAGGATGAGTTGATATGTCATAATCTAAGGGAGAGGGGGGGGGGGGTATGGGGTGAGGAGAGAAAAATGTGAGACCTTGTACTGTTTCTATACCATATTTGGCTTACAAGACATTCGGCTATATAATCTGCTACAATAAATCTCTGGGGTATGCTCCTTAAAGGCTAAAGTGATGATGACATTGGTACATCAGTGCAGGCCTAAATATTAATGTAAGTCCATTGTTTTATAAATTCTAATAACACCAACCAAAACGCATTCTTTTTACCATCATTCATAAACAACAGAGCATCATTTGTACTTGACAAATTTTGAAATGCATTGTCAACCAATGATTTGAGATAAACCAGTCTTCTCTTTATTCTTCTTTTGTGTTTTTTGTGTCTGACCTGAGGTCATGACCTAACGGTCCATGTGTTAGACTAAGAAATCCAGCCTGTTACATTAATGGGCCTAATATGTTTAAAGGGTGATTTTACAACGATTAAAATTGGTTATACATGTACTCTGGACGGATAGTAGGTTTTTTTTCTTTAAGTGTACTACATATCAGAATTAATTTTGTGCTCAAATTCACCCTTTGAGCTGCTGAACATGCAAAGCCAGATAGTATTTATATGAAGGCCTACCGATGCAGTGCAACTCCTACCTGTAATGGTGTAGAGAATATTGCCCTGAGAGGTTAAGAAAACGAGCCAGTCTTCCTTAGATGGGTGACATGACCGTACTATTTCATCAAACTCCAGACGGAGCAGGCATTCAAAACTGGTTCCTCCATCACTGGTCATCATGATCTTTCAAAAGAGACGGTAAAAATTAATCATCGTTTAAAATACAACGAACCATCTTATCATCTACGTAAAGGTCATTATTGGCCTAAAATTTAAGCATGCAAAAAAATTGCCAAATATTTTCAAGAGTACTTTCCTGTTAGTTCAGCATCTTACAAGTGACTTGCAGATACTGAGGAGTGTTATATGAGATAATTAAAATGTTTCACTGAGGAAAAATACTGTGAGGGTGATAGTTTAAATGCTTCTTGAAGTTTGGAGAATGTGACCATTATTTGAGTGACTTTCAAGCATATTTGGGACGAATACCGATGCCCTTTATTAAGGGAAGGGTAAGAGGAGAATTAGGGATAAGCCTAACTAACGATGGAGAGGTAAGGAGAGAGCAAGGGAATTGGGGAAAGGATTAAAGAGGAGGGGGAAGTTATGTTGTGGAAAGAGAAGAGGAGAGAGAGGAGTAAGGCTCATGAGTATGTATGTATGTATGTATGTATATGTGATCTTCCCGCAAGCAGGAACTCGCGAAAGAAGCCATGGAGGCTTATAGACTCGCAAGCTGACCGAAGCCAATCTCTCGGCACACATCCATTTAACGTCCATGTCGGGAAGTTGTTATTGAACAACAACACCCTTGCCAGACGACACATATTGCTGTCGGCGGGGAATCGAACCGGGGATCTCATGACTGGGAGACGCCGGCGTTAACCACTAGGCTATACTCTCCGCCTAGTAAAGATATGGAAGAGGATCAGATGAAAGGTGAGGAGAGTTTGAAGAAAGGGATAAGGAAGGCATGAGGAGAAAGAAAGGGAGACAGTTTTAGGAATACTTATTTTTTATCTTCATTATTGTTTGCCACTGACTGCCATCTGAAGGTTCCACAACTTAAAACTGGCTTAATCTTGATCAGTCTTAGTCACATGTACAAATGCACTGTCCGACTATGAGAGGGATCTCATACAGTTGGGCAGTACACAGCCGGATTTCAAGGGATGTAGTTTGGGCAGCATCTCTTTGACTGCCTTTCATACCGTCACCATATTGCATTTCTCATCAGATTTCACTCAGTTTTCTCCAGCAATGTTTTCATGTTTTTAATAAAGTCATTCTGTTCATCCAATCGCTAGTTGTTGTTGTCTACAAGTTTTCTGACAATATTGGTTTCAGTCCCGATTCTCATATATATGTAAACTACACTAGGATAACTACATTTGTTCCAATCTGGACAAAAACAAAATTGTTGTTTATTTTGAAAAGGAACAAACAACAATCTAACGAAATACTTTCTGTTCAACTGCATCAGTATGGCAAGAAAACTTAAGGCTCGAAGTGCTCCCTTCTGCTTTAAAGGCATTGGAGACTCGTCCCAAACCGCATGCCGTCGTCTGAAAAAGTTAACTTTCCATTGCTTGCAAGTAAAGTTTCTTTTGTGTCGCTACAAAATGCAGACAGTAATGAAACGTGATACATTGTTATCTTTTATCTAGACCTGAGATGTCCATCGCTGCTATGTACACTGTGTTGTGGGTATTGACCGTATCTGCATGTATTGACTGTGCACTAGTGTCTAATTACCAACGGTAGCAAGCTGTGTGTGTATTTTCTGGGATCGATGGTGGTGTCTAACACTTCTGTTACACCTCATTCGAAACTAGGTCAGATTACCAGCATGAGACGTTTCTTTGTGCGCGAGTCTTCAATGCCTTTAAACACAGTTTATGATGGAAATAAGAGGCTAGATTACAGGACACACATACCCACCAACTCTAACAGAAAGAGTGATGATTTTGAAAATTGACATTGAGGAGAATTGACATTGAGAAGAATTGAGAAGAGAAAATCATATTGAGTTTGTGACAAATTATGTTCCAATAATTTTCTGTCACAATGACTAGTATCTATCTTGGACCCAGATGACTGGGATCTTTCTTGAAATCAAAACATAACCTTTGACCTTTTGGATTAGCCTCCCC
>JAIPMN010000590.1:5224-30342 GCA_020650975.1 Apostichopus californicus | reverse complement strand
CCCCCCCCCCCCCCCAGTTGGATATGTAGAATGTATAAACTTTGAGCTACCCAGAGCTGAGGTTGCCTCATTAACCTACATTTGTCAAGGTCTGTTGGATAGTTCCAAGGACAAGTGTAACATATACTGATAATGTGCTAGATATGAAACCAGCAAGACTTGTCAGAATCCAACATACATCCACAGAAATATGGAACACCAGAAAAGATATGTATCAGAAATATCTGAAAGATTAAAAAAAAAAAATCAAAGAGAATTGAACTTTAAAAACTTGTTCTGACACTTTTACAAAGTAGTGAAATACTTGCCACCAACTGAGAAGATTGAAAGCTGGAGTTTGTGTGGCAGAAAAGTACAGTTCACATAGTGTAAGTTCATTTTTGGGTCAGAGGGATGGAAGGCAAGTGAAACTAAATAATCATATACAATTAGTTTTACATTTTTTCAGCTCCCGTTATTGGAGAGGGATGTGGGGGTGGTGGTAGGGTGGGGGGGGGTTGATACAACCCTGACTACAAACATGACATGGATAATTTTTCAAAGAACAAAGTTACATTTTGTGATTAGTTCAAGATCTATCAAGAAAGTGATCAAGGAACAGTTACCCTGGCTCAACTTCAGTTTAAATCGCCAGGAAAAGTGAAGCAAATTGATGATTACAAATTGATGATAACAAATTGATGGTAGCAAATTGATGGTAGCAAATTGATGTTAGCAAATTGATGGTAGTAAATTGATGGTAGTAAATTGATGGTAGTAAATTGATGGTAGTAAATTGATGGTAGCAAATTGATGGTAGTAAATTGATGGTAGTAAATTGATGGTAGCAAATTGATGGTAGTAAATTGATGGTAGCAAATTGATGGTAGTAAATTGATGGTAGCAAATTGATGGTAGCAAATTGATGGTAGTAAATTGATGGTAGTAAATTGATGGTAGCAAATTGATGGTAGTAAATTGATGGTAGTAAATTGATGGTAGCAAATTGATCTTAGTAAACTGATGTTAGCAAATTAATAGTGCAAACGACGGTAGCCAATTGATGGTAGATAAATTGATGGTAGTAATATTCAGTACTCCTGAATGGTCATGCTCTTGTAAAATGTCACAAGCAACAATTGGGAACTCATATTGCTATAAAGTGCTTATATTGCCAAAAAGTGCTTAAAAGTGCGTTGTAACATTGGAAAAATCGTTGTGACCAGTTTAGCATGTCTAGCAAAGTTTCTGTGTCACTTTATTGTTAAAGTCTGTCGAAACTGTGACGGGAAAATCGTCCTGGAAGGCAGTTTATTTTAATACAATACAAAGCAGCCACTGCTAAATGCATTCGGAAGTTGCCAAATGCTTATATAATTTAACACTGGGTGGTCATCCAATTTACAATGTTAGCTTATTCTGGATCTATCTCTTCTCTTTCTCTTTGACATTTGGATAACCATTCCAAATGGAAAAAAACATGGATTTATCCTGCATGGAAAAATCCACCTTTTGCCGGCCAGGGATTGAACCCACAACCTATCAGATACTATAGGTTTCATTGAATCTTATGCTACCGCCTTTATCCAATCAGCCCGCATTGCACTGGTATTTAAGCTAAACAGAAATGAGAAACAATGATTTCAGACCACATCTCCTTGATTCAAGTACAAATTGCTTTAATGGCCATAAAAAATGGCTACTAATTATGGCCTTGTGACATTAAGAAAATACACGTGGGTGGTAGGACACTCACCCACATGTATTTTCTTTAACTGCTTATTTTCATAAAGATATTTATTGCCTGAGAAAATGTGAATAAGTTGACCCTTTAACAGTAGTAGGCCCTTCCTGTATACATTCAGAAATAATAGATTAGGCTTAGTTACAATTTTCTTGCCCTAAAAGGAAACCAACTTTGCAAAGAAATTGCTGTATAGGATGAATGACTCACGACTCAGGACTTATTGCAAAACAAAAGTTCCTATTTATAGGTTCATCTTTCAAATACAGTCCCTTTCCATTTTTCCTATTGACAGTATTTTGAGAACATCAAAATAGGTGGTGGACATTTGATGTTTGATATCTTTGTACTGGAGGTAACCAAACCATAATATCTTAGCTCCTAAAACTTGATGTGTAGAAAGAGATATAGGCATGTCTCTTTTGCTTTATGAAAACAGAAATGTAATAAACTTTGAGGGGTTTTGGGGGGAAGGGGGAGTGGAAGGGCCAATAGCATTTTCTAAGGGTGCAGGCATGACTTACTTTCTAATAAAACATTTTTGTGATATATATATCTGATAGATATATGGGGGCATAGGCCCCTCAACCATCCCTTCCTCCCCACCTACTTGGCTATGCCACTGATCATAAGGTCCCCAGTTCGAGTCACTCCAAGATTAATGTATGTCGTCCAGTTACAGAGTTGTTGACAATTGACAATTCATAATCATGGACGCTAAATATGAATCTAAGAGACTGATTTCGGCTTTGATAAGAGACTGACTTCGGTCAGCTTGCGGCTTTGATAAGCCAATGAGGCTTCTTCCCGAGTTCCTGCTTGCAGGAGGATCTAAAAATACATACATACATCTCAGTTCCTTTGTACCTTCAACAGAAATCAAATCTTTAGTAACAATAATTTGCAATTGTTTTTGTAGCATTTGTCAAGTCACGTTGGAGTCACATTTTCAAAGTCTCAGTAAAGCTAAAAAAATATTTTCGATCCCATGTAAAGTTAATAATGCATTAAAAATTGTTTTGTTTCATTTCTGCTTTCTTCATTTGCCTGCAAAGCCAGACACTTAAAATTGTTTATCACCACTTATGTTTCCAAATGGCTGACTGAAGCAAAATAAAGTATGCTATGCAGTACATTAGCTGAGATCTAGTGATTCTCATGACAATATTGAAAGTAAGACTCTATGGAGCAAACAGATAGTTCTGTTTTCCATTCTGATAATTCTTTGAAGTCGATCACAAACAATGCTGATGAGGCATTTATTTATTGTACCTGAATCTGGAAACGAAATGATTTTCACTTAGTTTGGTAGTTTCATCTCAGAAGTGGAGATATGTTCCTCCTTTGGCTTCTAGTTGCCAATCTCCAATTCCCTATTGCATGCAACCCCACTGTCACACAGTTTGAGATACAAAATATGAACTGAACTGAAGTTCAACTTGGCAGGGGGAATAGAATCTTTCTTTCGGAAATTCAATTCAGTAAACAAGTAATTTATTGGTTACTGAACCCATATTTTTCAGATCAGGAATGACAATAGATACATTCCATGTTTACTAGATTCAATCATCTCTGGCAGATTCGGGGATAGCTAGAGGCCAAAGGGGAGCAAAAAAAAAATACTTCAATTGACCTGATTTTAGTTAGGTTGAAAGCTTCTGTGAGTATTTGATTACAACCATAAAATTGGATAATGGTGGATTGATGGATTTGAAAACATAAAACCAGATTTTATGAACTTTAAGGTCGTTAGACTATGGGTGAATCTAAAATCTAATCTATCATTCATAAAAGTGCGATGGCGCCAGGTTTGTCACCTCTTCTCCGTGCAGGGGTACAAATGTTGGATCCTGGAAGCTTCTCATTGGTAACACTATATAGTCAGACATGATGTTATTAACATGTACGAAATTGATAGTTACAGTATGGCTTATTTATATTGCAAGTGCACAACAGAACTATCAATATCCAAAACAATATGGCCATGCCCTAAAAGATATGTCCATATCTTCAAAAATATGTCCATGTCCTAAAAGATATGTCCATGATCTACAAGATATGTCCTCAAAGATAGGCCCTTGTCCTCAAAGATATGTCCATGATCTACAAGATATATCCATGTCATGAAAGATATGTTTTTTGGAAGACTCCAAAGTTTCTCTCTTATGAAATAATTTGGTTCCTTTGTACAATAAATGCCCTACATCTTTGCACATGATTGTAACACTATTTGCCCATGCATTCTGCATCTAGTATTTTGCCCATGCATTCTGCATAGTATTTTACCATGTCATACAGGATTATTCCTTGTTGTGGACATGTTAGATTCCATTATAGACATGTTAGTTAACAACATGGATATACCAGTCAGATGTACAGACATATTAGTTACATTGTGGATATATTATGTTAACATTGTGGACATATTAGTTTACAATGTGGACATATCAGTTGACATTTGTAACATACCAGTTCATAGTATGAACATATCAGTTTATAATATGGACATATATCCATTTCAATTATATACACATTATTTTCCAATTAGGATATCAGTTTATCATACATGTAAAGTCCAGTTTATAGTATGGACATATCACCTTTTGATATTTGATATCAGTTTACACTGTGGACATATTACTAGTTTACAATATATCAAGTTTATAAAATGGACATATCAGTGTATAATATATGGACATGTCAATTTCAAATGTGGGCATATATTGTTCACAATACAGCCATACCATTTTATGATATGGAGAGCTTCAAGTTAGGTTTAAACTGTAAAGCTGAACTCTAATACTCTACAGTACCATTATATAAACATCATAAAGGTGGTTCAAGTTGCCTCGAGGTTCTAGCAGTCCACATTTTGCACAAAAGCGTGAAAGTGTACGTCTTCTCAAGAAAGAAAAAAATCAGAGAATGACAGTAAAAATAGGACTAAAATATTTTTCCATTTTGGATCATTCTTGGTCTTTCTATGAACATACATGGTAAATTATAAAGCCTCTTTTGCATTCAGCTTGAAATTTTGCCACATTCATTGAATATTAGTACTCGAAAGAAGTTAACAACTGATCAAGCTAAGAAATACTCTGACATTTTGTCACAGACACAATAACAGCTAATGAGTAAGCAATTAATAAATTTGATTCAGTCCTCAACATTTTGTTGCCCAGGCGATAGTAGTATAAATAACACATGTATGTATTAAAGGCAACATACAAAATTACAAAATCTTTCATAATTTAAATTTTAACAAAAATATACTTTGATGTTAGCAAAATGATAGATGACCAGTCAAACTATTTCTCACATTGTTATGTAAATTAACATAAAATAACAAAGAAAATAAAAATCAATTCAGACTGTTGCTTTAAATGAACTTCAACTGACTCCTGTCTCGGTTAAGGTTTTATAATTTCTTTGTGAGAACATCGACCATTACTGCCATGTACGGAAGTAATAAAAAAACACTTGACCTAATCTGGCACAACACTGGAATTAAAGCAGCTTTTTTTGGGTCAATTTTATAACTTTTTCGATATTACTCGAATCTAAAATCACATTTCAAAGAAGATTACGGACTGACATATAAGTCAATTATTAAATTTATACATTTTTATAGCATAAAAGTATAAAATTCGGTTTTTAAAATCTGCTCTTCAAATGTGATCAATGAAGAAAACAATGACAAACGGTCGCAATTATAAAACAATCAGGATAGAATCACATTTATCAATAACTTGCTCATAATCTTCTGTGTGTGGAAGAAAAAACAAATTTGTAGGAAGGTGTCTATAATTGGTTTGGAAGGTGTCTTATCTCGAATAATACCCAATAGGCAGGGTAAAGTTACAGCTGAAATCAGAAAGGTCGCTTGACTTTTGAAAAGAAAAGTAAAAGAAACTTCCTTTTCCTACTACAACTTCTTTCCTGATGGATTTCAAAGTTGACCGAATGGAAGCTGTATTCTACTTATTCCTATGCAACTTGCTGCATTACGTTTGTCATTAAAATGTACCAGAGGCTCCATTTAGTAACATGTTGATGGATTCGACCATCCAGAAACTTCAAAAGATCCAAAACACCGCTGCCCGTATTGTGAAAAGGAAAGGAAGAAAATGCAGTACCACTCCACTTCTGAAGGAACTTCATTGGCTCCCTATCAGCTACAGAATTCAATATAAACTTCTTCTTCTCACCTTTTGTGCTCATCATCTGGAACGGCCTGTATACCTGTCACAACTTCTCTTGCCTTATATTCCAACTCGCACACTTCGTTCCTCCAAAAAACTGTATTTAACTGTTCCTAAACCACGCTTGAAGACCTATGGTTACAGAAGCTTCGAATACTCTGGGTCTTATCTCTGGAACAAGTTACCAGATCACATTCGAACATGCTATAAACTTTCTACTTTCAAAAGTCTACTTAAGACCCATTTTTTCACTTGTTCTTTTGTAAATTAATTTACTTTCTTTGTAAAGCGCCTTGAGCAGTGACTTTTGTTTACTGATTTGGCGCTATATAAGTCTCATTTATTATTATTATTATTCAATGACACACAGAAGGGCCAATCTTTCACCTGTTACTTTAGATGGCCTCCTTATTCATCAGTGCTATCCATAAATATAATAGCGAATATGAAGGGTGGTTGCTTTCTCTGGGGTGGGGGAGGGGGAACGGTTCATATGGCCATGCCTTCCATAAAGTGACTCATTGCGTTACAAAGACGAGGATGAAAAAAATTGTTAAATGTTGTTTTGTCAAATATTTTTCTCTCTTTTAAGGTTGGATAAAACAAATCATTAAATGTTGTCTTTTTCAAATATTTTTTCTCTTTTTAAGGTTGGATAAAAACAAATCATTAAATGTTGTCTTTTTGAAATTTTTTCCTCTATTTAAGGTTGTATATGTTGGAAATAAACTGTGACCTGCTAAAAGAGAGGATACCTCCAAGATAGCTAAAGCCTTTCCAGGCAGAATCCTGTTATAAAGAACTTTCAAGTTTTACTCAACCAAGTTACAATCCTTGAAACCTTTATAAATTTCTCTCAAACTCTAAATCACAAAATGTACTTTTATATCAACTTACACATCTTGAATAATCAACCCTACATACCGCTTACATTAGTTCCTTGACAGTAAAGCATGGTATGTTTTCTTTTCATTCCCTAGAGTATCGATCATTCTACTAACATGAATGTGTTTAATGTTTATTTGGGGTTTGTTCTCCTATAACTTGATATTTCATTTTTTGCAATACCAAAACATCAGATTTTGTGGTAATTACATTTCCATGAAGACTATAGAATTCTTCTTCCCAAGTTGGAAATAACCCCTATGTTCTCTTTTCCATATTTCTAATTCTTCCCATCAAAAGAAAAACTGCTTTTATTTTGTTAATACAAAGAACTTCCTATTTTCTTATGCATCCTCCCCTCTGGCCTTCTAAGTTTCACTTCTTCAGCCAACCACAAAAGTTAATACTCACTATCAAGTTTGAAGAGATCTGATTGGCCCATATCATCTTTGCTACTGACCAATCATATTCAACCTTTGGTACACAGTCAAGTAGTGTGTGAGTTGCACATGTTGTATGTTATCCACACTGTGTGACCATTACAAGCTGATATTGAGGCTGCTGCAATACTACCAACTTTATTTACTTGGATGATTGTAAATGTATCAAGGATTTTAATGTGTATTTGCTGTCTGTATGGTTCTTTCAGATAATTCTTACTACTTCTGTACATAACTAAAAGGATATATACTGTGAATGGTTCTTGGTTGCCTGACAAATCATAACAGAACAGTATTTTCCTAGACAAAGCATTTACTGCTGCAAAAGTGATGTGTGAATTATTTACAGAATATAAGACATTATTATTTTGAAAAGAAAAAAAAAATTAAAAAGGATTGCTGATTGGACATTAAAAACATCTGAGACTTTTGGAAAAGGAAAAGTTAACCAAACTGTGTGGATGTTTCCAAAAGCGATTGCAAAGAACTGGTCTCATACGACTGATGAATACGGGAGTCTTAACTATTTTATTCAAACTGGAATATATACTTGAAGGAGGAATTAGCCGGTGCATACAATCATATCCAGGATGAGGAGCTAATCTACTGTATCTTAAAGTTCAATTCACTCACCTTTTGGAATATATAGCAACCTGTTTTTTTTTTTTTAATACAACTGGAAAATACTGTTGCTTGGGGAACAGATTCTATTGGATACATTATTTTCCATATAAACTGAAATAAAATGGTAAGTTTAACATAGGGTATATGTAAAATATTATGAACTGGGGATTTACAAATAAGTAGGTTGAGAGAGGGAGGGAGGGAGGGGTGGGAGAGAGGAGGAATTTAGGGGAAGCAGGAAGGGAGGGGGGGGAGGTAAAGTCACTCAGAAAACACAAGGCAGATCTTGTCTTTCCACCTTACAGGTATAAATGCATAGAATGTATTGTGTCAGAAAGAAAAGCTGCAGCTGATGCAAAATCCTGCTGCAGCCAGACTGAATTTGTATTGAACAATTGGATAACCTAGCCAGCTGAGCCTTTACAGCCAGGACACTGCTCTAGCCAACTCTCTGTACATGGCTAGGTCAATATTGAACGTCCGAGTTTAACATGTTTGTCGGTACAAAGACGTTCTAAATTTTGTGGTCTGTAAACTTTTAGGGTCATGACCCAGGACCTTTCATGTTGATTTAGCCACGACCTACCAGATCTCTAAACACTTGATCGATAAAAAGTTTTTGATTGTGTCCACATTTTTCAGGCTGTCGCCCTAGAAGTTAATAGGCTTAAATTTGTTCTACTTTATATGCATACTGTATTAGGCCTAGGTAAAGAACAGTAGTGAGGTGTGGGGCGGGCTAGGTGAAGAAGGGGATACGAGAGGCGTCTTGTAATGGATTAGGAGTCACTCAGGGAATTATTTATCCGGTATCGCATTGCTAGTCAAAATGGTCAAATTGCTACACAAGTCCAAATATGTAGAGCAGTTTTTTTTTCACAGAAACCATAATATTTTATATGGGATATAACTCAGAGCTTCCAAAATTGCCACACAAAGTTTGAACAATAAGTTATTCCCTATTGCTACCTTTAATCCTCATCTGTATCGACCACTAATATATGCTAGAAAGTCAAATAATGGTCACTTAATTATGCTAACACTTCAGTAACCATGTTACTTCTACTCTCTATCATACCATTTTTGCACTGAGCCGTCTTACACTTGAGAAAATTGCTGGTATACTGTACTGGAAGGTCAGAAATGCCAGGAGAATACTTTTAAGTTTTTAATTTTAGTATGCTACGATTTGGTACTAGCTGTATGTGCATAGACTTTAATAACACATGCCAGTAACTGGGTTCCGTAGTATTTTCCGCCAACACTTTATGAATTTAAAACAAATGGATTTCTGCCTCTAAGCCGAGATGCTAATCAAGGACATTTCTATGCATTACAAAAACTTAGCACATAACCACTGTCCATGCCTCCTCCTAGGTGGTGATGCCTGAAAATTGCAAAGTCTGCTGTCAAGACTTTCCATTCTGTCCACTTCCCCAAAAATATCATATTTGTATATTACTAGCAAGTAATTCTACCCTGGAGAAAATTATGCTCAATTCATATACAGTCTGAAGGATAATTCTTGTGTGTTGACTCTTGAGAGGTTCCCCCTCAAAAAACAAATAGTAGTCAAAATAAAATCATATATTCACAGCAGACAGAGAAGCTTTAGTGCAGGGGTTCCCTAACTGGGGTGCATGAACCCCCAGGGGGTGCGTGAGTCCATCCCAGGGGGTGCGTGAGACGTTTCTGAAAGTCAAAACTAGAGTACTTTTTGTTGAACTAAAATCTGATATATCATATAATTTAGTAATGTACAAAAGTCGTACCTATTGACAAACTCTACAATATTACACTGTGAACTTGAACTTTTACGAAGCACTTTTCAATTTTTAAATAATGCAAGAATTTAGTTAATTAGTTTACAGTTTCAATTCAAATAATGAAAGAAGCTAACTTTTTTTTTAACACAATTTCTACTTTTCAAACAGTATTTCGACTGATTTCTTTTAGTTATCTTGTGAAATTTACACAAGGTTAAAGCAATCTATTCATTGCAGTAACTTTAAACAGTATTGCAGTAACCATATCCTCGGAACCTTTCGCAACAATCCGTTTCGGTGTCTTATGTACACGTATAAATCACAAGAGAAAATGACCAAATATGGACAACGATTTCGATAAGACTAGGAAGTTTCCACTTATTTGGCAAACAGCTAGTGACAGGTATGATATGTCATTGAAGTAGAGCCAAACTAATTATCCCTCAATTTTGTAAACTTTTCGCAATATTGCAACACCTGTACGCACTAATTTAATACATTCATTAATTTTTTGTTTGATATTCAAATGCTATCGGTGTTGCTGCGGAATATGCTAGAAAAACATCAAATAATGGTCACCCATGTACACATGCTTCTTTACTGACTTTACTACGGTGGTCCTTAGAGGTCATCAGTATTGCCCATAATATGCTAGACCAAGTCACAAAATGGTCACCAAATGCTCAGACTTCAACAAGCATTTTCCTGCCACCCTGATAGCAGTTTCCCTTCGCTGAGATATGAAAATGTCTAATTGTACAAATCCTCCCATGGCTGGGAAGAATTGGGGGGGGGTCAGTTTTTAGCATGATAAAGTTTAAAGGCAATATACCAAAGCCATTTAAAGCATTTCCTAGCTTGAGGCGTCTTTAACAATTGTCCAACTTATCTCTCTGCATTGTCTGAGAATGTATTCGGATGGTGACAGTCTCCCAGGCAAATGCTTTTGAAAAAAGTTCTCACAAATTTTTAGCATGCTACAATTTGGGGCCAATACTAATAATGACCTTTCATTTCAAGGATTTCCTTTGAAAATATCGTTTTGAGTTTACTGTGGTTGCCAGTTTATAATCAGTTCATCATAAATTTACCAAAACCGATGAAGTTTTAATAAAGATACGACTGTAACAGATCAATCTAAGACATTCTCCTCAATTAATCACGAAAAACAATCAATATTTAGTGAGTAATTAACGAGTTTATTCAGTTCTAGACATTTCGTCACTCGCCTCTAATCTTTTCTACAATAGTACTAATGCCATAATTGCAAAATACAAAGGAAACATTTCAATTGTTTGACCTTCTCCCTCTAGGATATTTGAAATGAACCTCAATTCAGCTGAAATAATGAATCTTGCTGGATATCTCAAAATGAATTTTACTGGATTTGAAAAGCAATGGCACAAATTGTTGCTTCAAGTGATCGTTTCAAAGCAACCAGTTACCACACAAAAAAAATAAAAACAATAGTCTGTTTGGGGAGAGGTGGAGGGGGTGGGGGGAGGTTCTTTTTATATTATCGTCAGATAAAAAGAAAAGTAACCTTAAGCAGTTGCAAACTATTTAAGATTCTAATCTTTTTCATATTCAGTGAAATGGCTATTATGCTGACGAAGAAAAGTACTCAGTGGTGTGGCTGAAAGAGGGGAAGGGGGCATACTCCCCCAAAATATATGGTTCCCCAACCCCTCCCCCTGCCCCAATGAAATTTGCAATGTCCAAAGAGACATAGACTAACTTCTACTGACTACAATTTACTTGTGTCTATCATCAAAATTCAGCAGATTTGAAGCTGACATAATTTCTGGAAAAAGTTAAAACCACCAAGCTTCAGGGTGCGTTGCCCCCTTGAATCCCATAAGAGACCTATGGCATACCTCTGGACATCCTTTGTGTTCTGTTCCTCCCCCCCCTCAAAATATTTCTCTCAATTTGCTATGCCCCCCCTCCCACCTCCCACTTCCAAATATCTGGCAATACCACTGCTATACCATTTATACTTCACACACCCCTCCCCATCCCCTTAGCTCTCTTGTCCAATTTTGATGCAAACATTAGTCTAAAGAAACACATGGGTAAAGAAAGTTGTACTTAAAGGAATTATCTGGTGGAAGATTTTGACACATTATCCTCCTAGTTCTTACTTTTCTCTTTCTAACCATGTGAAAATTGTCCCCATTCAACGTTGTAGAAATCTGGTTTTCAAATTCACCAGGTTCTCATCAAAAGTACTGTTTCTTCAAACGCATTAATTTAGTGAATGAAGTTATGTGGGCAGACAGGCAACTTGAAATTAGCACTCCCATTTAGATAACGTTTAAGGTCTACCAGACAATTCTTTTAATATGTAATTGAAATTCATCAGTTCCGACATTATGAAACTCAAATGCAAGGGTGGCATGTCAAAACTAGTTGAATGCTTGCTGCTAGATTATTACAAGAAAGAATCCACTTTATTGCAGCCGAATCAACATTTTTGATCCTATCTAATGTTTCACTATACTGGGAGAGATCAATTTCTTCTCTAAAAATGTTCCCTTAATGTGTCTGGAAATGTTTTAACTGTAGACATCTCAAGTGTTTTTTAAGCCGAACAATGGCTTAAAATTGTTGGTCAGTGGGATTATACAGGTTATCCTTTAAGTAAGTTGATTATGTCTGTATAGTATATCGACCATACTAACCAATTGTTGCACAATATTAGAGCAAATTTAGACAAAGTTCAAAAGTCTAATTTTTTGGTTGGATAATTGAAGTTAGTGATTCCCAGTTAGTGAGGTTTTATAGTGAAATGAAAATATATAAAAGAGCAAAATACTAAAATAATTACCAAATATATAAGTCAATAGTTTCTCTTTAGAGAGTGAATTTTAGACAGAACTCTTTCGTCAATTGTCCTTAAAAGAAACAATTTGGGGAGTAGTTTCTACATTTGTGTTTGTTTTTCACCAAAAATATGAACCTTTGATCCCAGAAATTTTTCAGACATTGCTCCAGTTGACAAGAATGTTGGCTCTTCCTCAACTATAGACCATATGAATAATAGTTCTTCATACTAAAACTCTTACTGGGCAAATCATGAATTGTAATACCTGGGTGAAAAGAGGCAATGAAGATGGAGTACCTTGTCTAAAGGATACAACGTCAATTATCCGGCCAGGACTCGAACTTGCAATTCCTAGATCGCAAGTCCAGTGCTGTTCCATTTGACCACAAAGCTCTACAAGGAATCAGTGAAGTGCTAATAATGAATTAATGTTTCAGTTGGTAGATTGTCTAGCAAACAAGCACATCGGAAGCTGCTATAAACAACATTGGTATATAGCGATGTTTAATTAAAGAGGTTGTCATATATTCTAGTTCAAAGATAACTTTTGAATTTTAAATTAAGATGAAGTACCTAGCCTAAAGGATACAACGTCAATGATCTGGCCAGGACTTGAACCTGCAATCCCTAGATTGCAAGTCCAGTGATGTTCCATTTGACCACCAAGCTCTACAAGGAATCAGTGAACTGCTAATTAATTCATGTTTCAGTTGGTAGATTGTCTAGCAATCAAGCACATATATTGCAGTGGCGGAGCTAGGGGTATTGGTCAGGGGGGGCGAGAATGGTCTGTAGGGGCGCTTTCAACACTATCTAAGCGGAGCGCCACCACGGGTTGGCACGGAGCATACAGAAATTTTTTGAGTAAAGATACGCCCTAGATCGCGGGAAATGACCCTTTCCTGGCCTTGCTAATTTGCAAATAAACGAAGAATAAATAGCTGTTAGAGCATTTTGTCAGAAAATTACACCAACAAAATGTGACAAATGTCAATAGGTAGATGAGAGCGCAATAAAAAAGTCATTAATCGCGAATAAGTAAAAAGTGGTAAAAGCTGAAAAGGGGGCCAGCAGTCTATCTGAGCCCGTCAGGGGGGGCATCCGCCCCCCCTGACTGTATGGACGCTCCGCCACTGATATATTGGAAGTCGCTATAAACAACATTGGTATATAGTGATGTTTAATTTTGTCATATATTCCAGTTCAAAGATAACTTTTTAATTTTTAAGAATTCAAACTTTGTACAGCTTAATAAGCATATGTGGAATCACATGTGTAATATATTAGCAAATATCATCTGCCATTGACATATAAAAAGAGTTGATTAAGGAATTTTACAATTATTTGATATATGTTGTACTATTTTTATCAACTAACACAGGTTATAAACATTTATTAACAATACTGAAAAGATATGACAAGCCTGCATGAACAACTTAACTGATATAACACAAGAGTTTGACTTTTGGAGAACTAAGAAGATGCTCATGTTCGCTTGGAAAAGCAAGTGATGTCAACGATGCATTTATCACAATCCATTTATACGGATATATTTTATCATATCACATAGTGATGTATCGTACCGTGTTGTGTCGTATCGCACAGGGCTTTACAATATGGAAGTCAGAACAAAACTGAATTAAACTAACAGATTCAAGCAAAGAAAGGAAATTGTAACAACAGTTGAGACTGAATGACAATGTCAACCAATGACATGTCTATTTATAGATATGTCTCAAAAAGGAGGTGAAAAATAAAGGGAAATACAGGGATTTGCTGATAATTTTATAGGTTCAAGGTTTCCTGTTTTGTGAGTATCAAGCAATTAATGTACCCTATGTACTTCAGTCGTTACAAATATTGCAATGTATCCATAACACAGACATGATTGGATTAGTGTACTCAAGGCATGTACAGCAATAAACTTTTTGTCCATTAAAAGAAGTGTTCTCCTTTTGGTTTTGGATACAATTTAAATGACACTGGACAATAAAATTGTAGTCCATCAGCTTTTCAATTTAATCGAATCATATTTAAGATCATGAAGGAAAAGTGAAAATAAATTAATATTTGGGGGGAAAATTGTTGCATTTGTCATCGGAAAGATGACAAAGTATCTGAGCAACAACTATTTTTAGAAATGAATGCAAAATATAATGTATATAAATATATTTGAAACAATAATGAATTGGAAAATCCAGAACAGTGAAAAAACTTCCAACCTCCACAGGGATTCAAACCGTGGCCTCCCCCCCCGCTTTATATGCGAACACCGTACAATACTAGTTCTGTTTGGTTACACAGTTTGTCTTACTCTAGAGATCAGTTATGATTTATATATATTACTATAAATACATGTTTGCACAATCAATGTGGATCTCATTGCATTGAAATAGATCATGAGACACAGTGAGTAAATTTAACTTTCTGGAGGTGGGGAAGAGGGAGGAGGGGTGGAGGAGGGGGGAGGAGGAGGGGTGGAGGAGGGGGGAGGAGGAGGGGAAGAAGGAGGAGGTTAGGAGGGGTACGTGTCATTGGTATATGATCCCAGAGTATAAGTCCTAACTTTTAAAGGTAGAAGCTCCTAGACTTGTTCAAAGGATTCCCCCAATTCAGAGCTTGAAATCTTATCTCTCTCAATCAAAAGAGCATACTTCGAACCATTCTTCTACCCTGGAAGCCTACCCCTCACTATTGAAGAGGATATAGGCGAATGGATGGATTTCGTGTTAAAACTCTCCTATTCTCATATCTTCTTGACTTAATGATTTTCTTCCCCATTCAATCTCAACCTCTCTCCGTCCCCACCCACCGCCCCCCTCCCCCACCCACCGCCCCCTCCCCCAGCCACTACCCCTCCCCCTCCCAACCCCTTTCCCTCTACTCATCACACCATTCTCTACACCCTTTACCATACTTTGACAGTCCTTGACATTTACCTAATAAAGAATAAATTACATCATTACGACATCAATAAAGCCTTGTATAAAATCAAATAAACTCAAAGTAATATGGTTGGTTGTTCTTGAGGAATTAAGATATTACAATAATCATCCATCATCCCCTATTCGATAATCGGTCACCAGACATAACCCTCATAATTATCCCGTTGTTAGTTTAACCTTAACACGGGGCTTTGTCTCATCCAAATTAGATTTTGGAAGGATAAACCATTTGCTTCCTGTCACAAGCTTCTCTGACTCCAGAAACCTTTTATGATACCCAATCAACTTTGGATGCCTCCCCTTAACACCTTCCTTGTGAGAAAACTTTTCTGATTTCCTGCTTCGTGTAACGTTCCGGGAAATACATCATTTCCACAATTAGTATTATCTTAAGCTTCAGGAAAGCTCTTGAATGTTCTGTTTAATGTGTGGTTAAGGAATCAGTGTTAAAATTATCTTTGCCATTAATGTACACAATTTAGTCAGGGGAGGGAAATAGATTAATTGTTGTAATATCGATGGGTTCCTATGCGGGATATAGATTCTTGGCTGTCCCTATAGTACCCGAGAAGAATGAAATGTAGGAAGTTCTCTTCACTTTGTTGAATGGAAATTCAATCTATTCGACTCAGTTTTTGTGTAAAATCCCGAACAGATACTGTATCAAAAAGGAAATAAATATTTACAGAAATTTTGAACTTAGCAAAAACAATAAAAGTGAAGAAAAATGAGTGGCTGGAAGAGGATTTGAAATTAGTGCCCTAGGGCTTCCTATTGGTTTGGATTTCTTGGATTTAATTGCAAGGTTTGATGTGATAATTAGATATATTAATTAAAAAAACAGAAAACATACTTAAAGTGTTTTACATCTCACAGATCACACAATATTTGCATGACACTTGAATTAATTTTTCAGTTATATTTATTTATATATATTATTTTTTGACCCAATATCACGGAGGAAACATCTGAAAACACCTGTTTATTCCTTTCAATGGAAGGAAATGACACAATTTCGAAAGCTACATTGGTAAGGTCAAAAGGATGATATACTATTCAAGAGAATGGACCTAAACACAGGGTAGCACACAGGCCTACTAGTCGTAAACAAAACAGAGAGATTTGATTGGCGCATGATCTGTTAGGCGGGCCTTGCAAATTTTGAATGGATATTTGTAGAATCTTCCGACTCGTTAACAAATCTGGCGAATTTTATTCAGCTCAAAATGTTTAACGACAGATAACTCAATAAAAATGATGATTATTAATATGAAAATTGCATAGAACGGTGTTATTTTCACTGAGCTTTTAGGGCAGAAATCAGGAAAAGTCAAAGTTAAAATTTGGCAAACACGCATTGAGACTTTAACAAATTATTGGAAAATATACATCGTTCAGTTTCACAAGAAGGGGAAGAATTTTGGCAAATGTAATAACAACAATAAATGAGACTTATATAGCGCCAAATCAGTAAACAAAAGTCACTGCTCAAGGCGCTTTACAAAGAAAGTAAATTAATTTACAAAAGAACAAGTGAAAAAATGGGTCTTCAGTAGACTTTTGAAAGTAGAAAGTTTATAGCATGTTCGAATGTGATCTGGTAACTTGTTCCAGAGATAAGACCCAGAGTATTCGAAGCTTCTGTAACCATAGGTCTTCAAGCATGGTTTAGGAACAGTTAAATACAGTTTTTTGGAGGAACGAAGTGTGCGAGTTGGAATATAAGGCAAGAGAAGTTGTGACAGGTATACAGGCCGTTCCAAATGATGAGCACAAAAGGTGAGAAGAAGTAGTTTATACTGAATTCTGTAGCTGATAGGGAGCCAATGAAGTTCCTTCAGAAGTGGAGTAGTTCGGCATTTTCTTCCTTTCCTAATAGTCCATATGTGGTATGTGACTTGCTACTTCCTTCCCTGGGTCCATCTGGTTTGATGGGGGAGGGTTAAAGGGCAGCAGAAAGCAAAATGTGGAATGTTTTGAAAGCTCATTACCTGAAAAATCATTTAGCTAGGAGAATGCATTGTAGACCGACCTTACGATGTCAAAGGTCAAAGGTCATTTGAGGCATAAACCTGTAAACCGTACAAGTAAGATATCTCTCAGAGACTGGATATTTGGGTAAAAAGTCATATTTGATGTTGATCATCTCCATAAGGAGTTCCAAGGTCCCTTATGCGTTTTTTTGTGAGAGTGAAAGACCACTTTGAGGTCAGCAGAGACCAAATTGTGAAAATCTGAAGAGCTGTAACTCAACAATAATGGTAACTTGGATAGAGTATGTAGATCACATCAGGTATGTATACTTGGAGACATCTTTGCAAATATTGGTCTAATCTAGAAGGTAGGTTGTTCATGACATTAAATGAACAACAGGTACAGTAGTTGTACCTTAGAGCACACATGAAATGACTTGATTGGGTCCACATGAGATGACCTCATTGGGTCCACATGAAATTACCTCATTGGGTCCACATGAAAGGACCTCATTGGGTCCGCATGAAATGATTTCATTTGGTCCACATGAAATTACCTCATTGGGTCCACATGAAATGACTTCATTGGGTCCACATGAAATTACCTCATTGGGTCCACATGAAATGACTTCACTGGGTCCACATGAAATGACTTCACTGGGTCCACATGAAAGGATTTCATTAGGTCCACATGAAATGACTTCATTGGGTCCGCATGAAATGACTTCACTGGGTCCACATGAAAGGATTTCATTAGGTCCACATGAAATGACTTGATTGGGTCCACATGAGATGACCTCATTGGGTCCACATGAAATTACCTCATTGGGTCCACATGAAAGGACCTCATTGGGTCCGCATGAAATGATTTCATTTGGTCCACATGAAATTACCTCATTGGGTCCACATGAAATGACTTCATTGGGTCCACATGAAATTACCTCATTGGGTCCACATGAAATGACTTCACTGGGTCCACATGAAATGACTTCACTGGGTCCACATGAAAGGATTTCATTAGGTCCACATGAAATGACTTCATTGGGTCCGCATGAAATGACTTCATTGGGTCCATGTGAAAGGACCTCATTGGGTCCACATGAAATGACCTCATTGGGAGTGAATTGAATTTTTCTAAGTTAAGGTGATGTTGAAAGTAAAAATTGTGTGATTGTGGACTGATGAGTTGCTACATGATACATTCGATAATGGTGTAATAAAACCCAATAAACCTAATATTAATATTCTACCTCACTTTAGTAGTGACAACAGAGACTGGAAGGTACCAAAGAAAGTTCAACAATATCATCGTGTTCAGTTAGAGGCTATATTGTACGGAAGCTTAAAAGTGCCATCAACATAAGAAAAACTTTGCCCCATAAGTTGACATTTTTCAGTCAAGATAATATCTTATCAAAAATCAGAAAAATATTGGATTGCTCAGTTGCTGTAACTGAGAAATTGAACAATTTTTAATTGACAACTTATCGTGTCTTGTCAACTCAACATTTGTCTGCAAAATGTTCATTTGTTCACTTCATTCCATCTGAGTAATTGAACAATTTCTGCAAAATGTTTACTTGACAACTAATCCTATCTCGTCGATTCAACTTTTTTCTGCAAAACGTTAAATTCTTCACTCCATTTCATATTATCTTGTTATCTAAACAATTTACTGAAAAATTGTCAACTTATGGGGCAAAGTTTCTCCTATGTTGATGGCACTTTTAAGCTTCCATAATATTGTATTAAAATAGGCCAATACATGAACCTGAGGCCCTAAATATAACCTCAGTACATGTCTATACAAAGTTTGAACCCTATGGCGACCTCAGACACTCCCTCCATAAATATACTCCCACAAAGTTATTTCATCCAGCAAGATGATAAAACTGAAAATATAGTTAAAAAAAATAAACAGAAGGGAAAACTTGTTGAAAGCTAACAGGCAATATTTTTGGCTCTTTTGAGATAATAAAGGTATCAGAATTTCCAATGACATCTGGCTAAAAATGCCCTTAGCTAGCTGGAGGGGGTAAAACGTTGTACTTTGAGGTTAAAACTGACAGAAACAAGTATACAAGTTTTACAACCTGATGTTGGTTGCATGCAATGGGTCAATAAATTTCTCTTTTTATTGTATACAAAGGAAAATGGGAATATTTTATAATAATACTGTACTTGAAAGATGGAACTTTGTAGGCCTCCTGATTCAATGATCCAGTTATTAATATTATTATACTGAAGAAAACCTCCACATCCACATACCACAATTCAACAAACATTGTCAGACAGGAGATAAAAAAACAGAAAAAATCTCAAATCTTATAATTTATCACAATAAACATACATAACAATGGTGTGTTATTGCAGTCTAACAGTTTCCGTTAGGACTTGAAGACAACAGGGTCTCATGGTGCGTTTGGATTGTTTTAACAGTGAATTTCTATTCTTGTCTATTTGGTAAATTCATTTAGTTGGTGCAAAATTATGGAACAGCAACGAGAATAGTATTAAAAACTGTATCAAAGACTTTCTAATTTCAGCAAAAACCTTAAATGGTGCGATTGTTATAGGTTTTTACAGATAAGATCAATTTCCATTTCCCTCAACTTTCCTTACTTCCCCCCCCCCCCTCCTCCCCCTTTCTTTTTCTCCTGTTTGCATTCCTTTAATATCTTTTGTATTTTTCTTCTCTGTAGAGGGAGGAGAGAGGGGAGGGCAGTTGTTTTTTTTGTAAAAACATCTCCCTTCTTCAGCTCTCCTCCACTTTCTTGTATTGATATTTGTTCCTTCTTTCCGTTTGGCTCATGTGGAATATAAACTGAAGTGAGTTTTGATAAAGTCACAGTGTTAAATCAAAATTGCAGTATTAAATGTTTCCCAAAAATGAGGGCAGTATTGAAGCACGAATAGCATGCATAGACTTCGGATGTGTTACTGACTCACTCACTTTAGCTTCGGCTCTGAGTACAATGCTTCTCTATGCTGCCGTGTTTGACGAATCTAACCGTATATATAGTAATTACCGACTTTGCAAGGTTGGTAAGGAGTGACTCCATTTCTTTCCCTTATGGGAAACCGATAAAAAGGATAAACAATTTTGTAATCCTTTCAAGAATTTTTAATAGTCAACTTTTAATCGGTGAGTAAAAATTGAGAAAGTTAACATCACATTGATTGTCAGTTGATACAAATTTCTCAATTTTTTCATTTAATCAAAGTTACTGTCTTACTCATTAATGCATAATTTTATAGACATTTCATTAAAGGTATAAAGCGATATTTAACTGAATTTCTGCATTGTATTTGGTCACACATTTTTCAAGCTCATCAATTTGAAATAAAATTTCCAGTTTTCTTTGCTGAATGGGAATTGGGGGGAGGGGTGGGTCAGGATGGGGAGGGGTGCCAGTCAAAAATGTGGTACCTTAGATACTATTCAAACAGGGATCACACCCCAGTTTCAGTTGATACAACCAAGAAGTTAACATAGAGGGATGAGATTTTCAAAAGAAAATTGATCTTCCTTAAAAGTTGTAATAGTGATCTCAAAAAATTGGTGTGAAATCTAGTAAAATTATGAGGTGATTGCAACAAAAAAATTTTCCTCACTAAAAAAATATGGTCACAATTATTTTGTATAGTATTAATTGTACCCCATTGAACTGCTTTAATTTTATACTGAGTCACATGTAGCCCCCAATTTTGTTTGATTTCCTAGTCATTGTCTTACAATAGGAAGCTTCATTAACTAAGCATTTCCTGTCCCTATTTTCTATGAGTTTCCTCTCTATATACACAGTTCACAAGTAAAATAAGTAGTAGAATGTCACATAAAAACAGACCAAGTTACGAAACTGACATTGATACTTTTGTAGGCCATTTCAAAGGGAATTTTTTTGGTTTTAATTTTTGTGTATTTTCAATATTATTACTAACCCCCTCCCCCCCCCCCTAATGACAAGGCAGTTCCATTGACTAACAGCTCAAGCATGAGTGACAAAAGAGGGTGTCAATCATGGGAGGGAGGGAGGGGAGGGGAGAGGAGGGTAGGGGGACACAAAGGTTGAAGAGCAGTTGGGTGGCTTTGATTTGGGGAAGCAAAGTACAAATTCACTGTCCCAACAAAATGGATCCTGTGTGCATTCTGACCCACAAATTTCAGGTTTTGAATGTTTTTCACCAGAAAACACACTTTAATTACCATTTCTGTATAAAAGTTCTTTAGCCCTGAGCTCGGCTCAATTAGGGGCTGCATTTATAATGGGATCAAGAAAACTTGTGTTATCTTTTTTGTGATATACTTAAAAGCAAATCGTGACGTAAGAAAGGCGGTTTTGATGACATAATTTTCCCCCTCCCCCCTGGGGCCTGAACTGGCCTTTCAATGCCCCTAAGTCATCAGGTTAAATCCCTCTACATCTACAAGCAAATATCAGAAATCTCAGTGTGTTAATTGACAACATGGCCAATCTTGATCTGTCAGTGGATGGAAAAACAAAATAAAAATATTTCTAAATTGTGGTAGTATAAAGTTGACATTATTATGCAAATTTCTGACAGGGCTTAAAAGGGATCATGTGGTCTAGTTCATCTTCCCACATTTACAAGAGCCTTTAATGCTACTCTTACATTATCGTTTCATTACAATTTTTATGAAACAAAATGGAAGATTTCCTCATAATGGAGTAAGATCTTTTTATAATTTGAATCTTATTTTTCAAAAGGAAGTAGATACTCTGTCTATCAAGTGTATGTGTAATTAATTATGTTGTTAGAGATTAAAAATGTGAATCCTTCATAGCAAACTTAATGTATTCAAAGCAAACATGTTGTGAAGGTTTCGTTTCTTTTCCCTCTCGTCCTTCTATAACCATTCCCAACAGGTTTTTAATTACAGGTTTTAAATTTAATAGGAGTGTTAGCTCAGTGGTTAACGCCGGTGCCTTCCAAAATCATAAGGTCCCAAGTTCGAGTCACTCCAAGATTAATGTATGTCGTCCAGTTACAGAGTCGTTGACAATTGACATTCATAATCATGGACGTTAAATATGAATCTAAGAGACTGACTTCGGTCAGCTTGTGGCTTTGATAAGCCAATGAGAGGAGGGGAGGGGGAGGGGGAGGGGGGAGGGGGTAAATTTATTTTTGAGATGACAAAGAAACGTACCGTATATAAGCATCCTGGTGAACAGGCATGTTTCCAGATATGAGATATTGTTATCAGTTTTTTACCTATAAAGGGTGTGAAGACTTCGCGCACAAAGAAACGTCTCATGCTGGTAATCTGACCTAGTTTTGAATGAGGTGTAACAGAAATGTTAGACACCACCATCGATCCCAGAAAATACACACGCAGCTTGAAAACACACAGAAAACACACGCAGCTTGCTACCGTCAGTAATTAGACACTAATGTACAGTCAATACATACAGCTACGGTCAATACCCACAACATAGTGTACATAGCAGGGATGGACACCTCAGGTCTAGATAAAAGATAACAAGGTATCACGTTTCATTACTGTCTGCATTTTGTAGCGACAAGAAGAAAACTTCACTTGCAAGCAACGGAAAGTTAACTTTTTCAGTGCGCGGCATGCTGTTTGGGGCGAGTCTTCAATGCCTTTAACGTTATAGATCATAGGTATTGAACACAAAATTCTAGCATCCTGAAAGTTTTCAGTACTGATTTTGTTGAGGTCCTAGCTCTTGACATTAGTCCCAACTATTTCGACGACAACTAAGACTCGATGATGGCGATGATTGCTCATTAACACGCTAGATTGGCCAGCAAAACCAAAGCCACGTATACCGATGCTATGGCCGAGTGGATAAAGGCGATGGCATTTAAAGCAATGAGGCTTAGCAATCGGGAGGTTCTGGGTTCGATACCCAGCCGAGTCATCGTAAGGTGGGTTTTTCATCCAAGCGCAATCTACGGGTTTCCCATCTGAAATGACTTTCTAATTGAAAAGATTCCAAATTTGAGTTAAAGTGTTGAATTGGAAGCCACCCAAGTTGTAATCCATAAGCCCTTGCGGGCTTCTCCAACTTGCTGTTGTTATTATTATTATTATTATTATTATTTTCAATAGGTAAAGTCATTTTGAGTCCGTCAGGGGGGCATCCGCCCCTCTGAATGTATGGACGCTCCGCCACTGCCCCACCCCCCCAGGAAAATTATTATTATTATTATTATTATTATTTTCAATAGGTAAAGGTATTTGAGCTGTTTGGCGACCCCAGACTAGCATTTCACTGGAACACTATATGGCAAACCGAGAGAGGAGATTCTACAGTGCCACGCTGGCAAAGACCGGCATGGCTGAATTTAGGAGGTGTTATAATCTATAGGAATGTGACTTAAGTCATGACCCGGACGGATGCATGGCATTAAGTCCTGTCTTACATGCTTCAAACATCTTTCTACCGACGCAGGGACATGGTCAATTTAATTCAGTTCCCAGTACGCACAAATTTGTCGTGGGACTCGGAAGCCATGAATAGTTGATGGACGTTATAGGGTTGCATACACCGGCCCAGTATGATATGTATCTGCGCGGTAACTCTGTAGTGCATTTTTGAAGAATTACTGGACAACACCATTACTCACTGCGTATCATTTCTACTATGTGTGCCAATGTGTGATTCGAGAGCCTGTCGATATGTCGGGGGTCTGGAAGTGTATATCAATTCTTTTCTACTTAAAATGTACACAAAAAGCCTCAATAAATACAAAACGTTATGCATGAATCATTATGTTTTTTTCTTGAGTAAAACTGAATTAAAACAGAAGCAAAATATTTATATTTATGTATAGTGTATATACATTAACCCTATTAGTGAAAATTGAGCTTTCCTTGGACACTTACGCTAAAGTGTGATAGCTACGCCCATGACAACTTATTTCTTCTTCTAACAGAAGATACAATTTTGATGTTTAAAAAGATATATATTACTTCAGTTAACATGTAATGATGCCATTGGCAATTCAATTTGCTAAAATACAAAGAAATAAGCTTCGAATGGATCTCGTTTCATTTTGTTAGTTTTGTAGGTTTCGAGTGTAACGCAGCATTGTGTGCATCATGTATAGAATTTACACACAATGCCACTTCTATACCTTCTACTTTTCTACTTAATAAATAATAAAAAATTAAATAATAAATAAATACGACCAATGTGTATGGCTCATAGAGCTTAACTGAAATTTCTGTTGGTCTCTACGGACCACTGTTCGAGTTCAAGTTGACTGAAGCGGGCACACAAAACGTTATGCAAGAATCATTATATTATTCACCTCTTGCCAAATACAGATGACAAATCCGACAGTTTTTCATATTATGTTGTGTTTCTCAGAGGCAGCTAGATCAATTACAGTGAAGATGCAGAACAGAGGTTCATTGTTATGACGTAACGTAGCGAAAATGCCAACGAGTTCCCAACAGAATAGTACTCAATAGTAGTATCGCTACCGTTGGATTCTGTGCAATGCAGCTTACTGCACGTAGGCCTACGTAGGAGTGGGGGAATTCCACGAGACCGAAGGTCCGCGAGACCGAAGGTCCACGAGACCGAATTTCCGCGAACATATGGTCCGCGAGACCGATGGTCTATGCATGGTCCATCGATAGGCGTAACTAGACTTTTACATGAGAGGTACTTCAGAGCGCGTCAAAGAGATTGACAAGGGGGGGGGGGGGGCAATATTGTTTAAATTGGGTATCG
>JAIPMN010000589.1:14187-32851 GCA_020650975.1 Apostichopus californicus | reverse complement strand
CCCCCGCCCCCCCCCCCCCGCCCTACCTGGTTCAAATAATTCAAGTCCCTTTCTGCTGTATTCAATAAGGGATTGTCGACTATAATTATTACCAGCAGAGGAACAATTAATGTTTACTTATTTTACTTGTCTTATTGTTCATCTGTTGAAACGAACGGTTTTACCATTTTATATTTCGCGCCCAAACTTCAAGCATGATTTTATGACTGATATACGTTGCGCAAGCGTCAAATTGTAGACCGACGATTTGTTACTATAGGTAAATTACATCTGAAATCGAACACACGCATTTCAAAATTCCGAGCGCATCTTAACAAAACCCCTTCTTAATAACTGATTTTATGACGGCGACAGTACAGCTATTAAAATCAGCTAAATATAGCACCTGGGACACAAAGGAATATTAACTACTAAAAAGACCAGCAATTAACACCATGGCTGCACGCTAGCTCGGCGGACGAGATGTCCCGTGTCCTATCAACATACAAAGATAACGCAGTGATGATGGTTTTAGTAATAACTCTTATTAAATTTTAATAGTTTAAAAGTGGGTCTGTTGTAAATGGGAACGACAGTGCATGGCAATGATATTTAGTTGTGTAATCTGTTGGTCATCGAGCTAATCCACACCGAAGACAGGAAACTTCTCTAGAAACCAATTATGTATCGAGTGATGATGGGTTAGTGTATGGGTTCAACAGAGGGGTGGAGTTGTCTAACTTGTCTTGTTGGTTGTTTTCTGATGACGTAACAGGATTTTCTGTAATCTTGGTAAGATCAGTTGTAATAAACAACACATGAGTCGCTTATACTTCATATATATTTCTTGACAGAAAATTATGAAATAAATCCAATTTTGGAAATGTTGATGGCCTATCAAAAATAAACAATATATCAACACACCGTACCCGTAATGCTTACAATTTTTCTTCACTTATAATAATAATAATAAGTAATATTTATATAGCGCATAATCAGCAAAGCTGCTTATTATTGCAAATAAATTCTAAAAGGAGTACAAGGCTGATACTTTGATTATTGCTGACCATATCAAGTTATTTTGCAAGTTTTGCAGAGTTTTGAAACTTGACACAGAGAGCGAGGATATTGTCAGGGCCAAATTGATGTAAATATGTAACGAATTCGATGTATCCACATGTATATGGTGCGGCTACTTCGGTTTCTTTTGTGTTACGCGATTGAAGATGGTTGCTCTATTTTATCTGCAGAAAGGGGGACAAGTTGTCTTGGTCTGGTGGGGCGGGGGGAGGGGGGGGGTCCTCAATGTCGAAATTGTTGCCACCTCCTCACAGAATTGAACTCACAGCAAACAATAAACTTGTTTTTTCTCAGCGGATGATCAATCTTATTGTGAAAAGGTTTGGGATGGAGTAATATGTTGGAACGAGACGAAGGCAGGTGAAACCGCCTCTCACCAGTGTCCAGATTTCTACTCGAACATACTCGATATTTCACGTAAGAAAGTTTCTCTGTTTTACCTTCGGATTATGTCAAAACTGTCATTGTACCTTTCATATTTTTTTGGCCATTTTGTTCTTTCGTGTGTCTGTTTACATTTTGGATATTAGTAAACGAACTAACGATTAATATATATATATGTTGTAAGTTCCTTTATTGACATATGATAACCCAGCAGATCACACACGACTAATTTTCGACGAGGTCTGGTTGTAGCAAAGGGACGAACTGTATGACATCACAATACCCTGCAATGTGAAAGGGAGGCCGGTATAATATACTCTCAAGCCTGATCCGCATATCCCGATCACGGGTCGATTTTTTTTCTACTCGCGGTAAGATTGAAATCACTCGCGGGTCCGACTTGACCCGCGGGTCTCCCGTTGAAAAATCTTGGTTTGGGGATATTCATTGGTTGATATTAGAGAAATCTTCCATTTCGATTGAAGGTTATCCAACTGCCAATATCAACAGCTTTTTACACTTGATTCATCTCTGAATTTTAGGTAACAAACTTTATTTTTTCTTCTTCTTCTTCTTCAAAAGCGGATGCGGTAGCAACAAGAGTCTGCGATGTAAATGGCACATGGAAATTTTACCCAGACCACAACAAATCATGGAGTGACTATTCCAAATGCTTAAGTTACGTACAAGAACCAGTAAGTTGTCTTTCATCGTTGTATTAATTCATTTTGATTGCATTCTCTAAACCAACGAAATACACACAGGACGGGGATATTTTGGATGAATTGCGTGTGTAAAATACATACAATGAAATACAAATACACACAATGAAATACATACAATACATACAAACACATACAATCGCGTGTTTGGCAGTTGCAAAGATAGCAGAAAGAAAGATAAGAAAAAAACCTTAAAATCAAATGTGTGTGTCCCTCTCTGTAATACAAGTATGTAATACAATTAGGCTGGAAGTTAATATAAAAAACTATAGCATTTTTTTTTTGCTTAATAATATCATACCCATTCTATCCTATGGTCAGCTTTTTCGTAATCAATTATTTAGCGATAATTGCACCTATTTGTCAGAAAATGAGGTATGGTGGATTGCAAGCGTCCTTAACAATAGGAGTATAATTCAGAAAGATGTTAAATACGTATGGAACGCCAAACATGATCAGTTAGCGATGACTTCATGCTAAAGAGATTTGTCGATAATTGGTATATAGCTGATGTATGCATGTTCAAATGCTCACGAAGAGTAAGATTGATTTATAAATATATTTTGCGTGCAATCTATACAAAGCCCCAAAATAGGATTTCAATATACGGTGTTGTTCTGATAGATTATATACGGTACCCTAGTACTGTAAACTGTTGTAGTACTGTACTGTACCCTAGTACTGTAAACTGTTGTAGTACTGTACTGTACGGTACCCTAGTACTGTAAACTCTTGTTTGAAGTTGCCGTGTTCGTCGGTTGTGTAGGTGTAACATGTGTTCCCCTTCGAGTTCCTTTACGCCAATTTACATCAGCTATAAATCTGTTTACATTATCGATATATCTTTCAAAATACATATGTGAGCCGTTTATCCGTGGCATACTTCAGACAAGGACTAAGTTTAGAATCATTGAAATTCAAATAGAACACATAGATTGAGAAGAAGATCATATTTAGGCACTTTAAAATATGATATAAATTTGAACCACAAAAAAAAATTGTTTGATAGAGGGAGTAAATTTCCAACCAAGCGAAAGCGAGTAGATTATTAGAGCGAGCATCGTAACTTGTACTTAATTTAGCATGAAATGCGATGCTTACGAGAGAGTTTCAGAATGAGAAATAATTTATCATCGTTAAGTGCTGCAAACGACAATTACTGTAACATTTTGATGTCACGGATGGATAGCTTGATTCATCATTTCACTGTTACAGCTTAGCTAAAGATTAACTCAAGCGATTTGCAGTTAAACCCTAATTGGACACTTTGACTAACCGTCCATCTACGACATTTTATGCGCGCGATTAAAATTTACACTCACTCATTGATATCAAGGAAGTGTTGTTTGTTTAAACCAACCCACGCTCCGAGGTCTCTCCATTATTATTATTTTTTTTCATTCTTTTTATTTTACAACGTTCGTTCTGTGGAGATCTAAACTAGACTGATGAATTTATTAACTTACTAGTCTGTGAATGGTCGTATATGTTTTACACCAGTTTTACCACTAATTTATCCTAATTAAGATCGGGTTGTATTTGACTAAAACACCATCCACGTTTAAAATTATGTCAGCCATAAACTTCTCCATTTATCCTACGAAGTGAAAATTTAACCTTCAATATAATTTTGTGTTTTCTTGCACTACAGCCTGTACAGTCACAATACAGTTTACCATTGTGGTGTAGTAAACTAGTATATACTATTAATACTTCCATCGTTGTACTACACTGCAGTTTCTGACTTAGGTTTATTGATTGCCGTGACTGTACATATGCATCGATCTAATAGCTATAGTTACTTAGTATTGTTAGTGTGTGGCACCGTAACAATATAACGCTATCTTCATAGTATCAACTCTATATAGTTCTATATTATACTCTATAAACTACATCTATATTCATTGTAGAGGTGTCTTCTTTTCTTCTACGTTATAGATAAAACCACAACAAGCCTTTCAAATATTGTACAGTGTTGGTTACATCCTCTCATTGATAGCTCTTGTGGTGGCAATGATCATATTCCTCTACTTCAGGTAAATACATACACCTACTATAGAGTGGCAAGCTATTAATATTTTTCTTGTGTTGCTATGTATTTTTACATAATTTACTGGTTTATTATTTAATTCAACCTTGGGGAGCAGAAAACAGAGACCGGAAAATCTTTGAGCTCTCAATGGAGCAGGGATGGGAGGGGAAGATGCGGTTATCATGAAGATCCCCCACCCCCCCCCACCAGCCAGTTTGACCAGGCTCCCGACTCACCTGTCCTCCAATTGTGTGTATGAATGTTACAATGGAAACCCTGCATTTTCCTCGCCTCATGACATTATAGATTGATACATTTGATTTTTCACTTCTTATTTCAGAAAGTTACGGTGTCCTCGGAATACCATCCACATGCAATTTTTTGTATCGTTTATTCTGCGAGCTACTTTCGTTTTCATCCGGGATATTTTGCAGGCTAACGAATTCACATACGGGGTGAGATTTATAAATAAAATCCTCCTAACGTAACAAGTACTGATGTTGTCAATAACATTTTATATATAAATTGATTTATTAAGTGATTACCCCCTCCATGCTTAAACATCTACTGCCCATTATGAAGTAATGACCCCTCCATATGCTAACATCTACTGCCCATTAAGGTCTCCTGTTTCTAATGGGCATTGCACAAACGTTTGACATGCTCAGCTGGAAGTTTTGCTTTTATTATAATTTTGCAAATAAGATTGCCTTTGGAATCAACAGCACAATATTGTAGGACACAAAATTTGGAACATTCTGTGATGGTGCATGAGGAAGGTTAACACTTTAATGAGGGCGCTAAGTACGTGGCAAAAGGATTGATAAGAGTAATGGAAACCTGCCTTCTTCATACTTATCGCCCACAATCTGTAACCACTGTTATTTGATTTCCTCTCTTTTCCTCTGGGTAGACTCCATTTTGTAAGTTGGTGTTTACCCTTACACAGTACTTTCTGGTGGCCAATTACTACTGGTTGTTAGTGGAGGGTGTGTACTTACACTCGCTTATTACAGTCGCTGTTTTCTCTGGTAAAACTAACTTACGGTATTACTTCGCCCTTGGATGGGGTAAGTCTTACACATGCTTTTGTCCTCTTTCTTTTCTTTACCAACCAGCAGCGGAGGCGGAATAGGGGTAGCGAGGAGGGTTGGGTGAAAAGTTTGATTTGAGGGGGAAAACACGAAGTTTCCTCCACATTTTCCGATAAAATGGACCCTGTACCACAAATTCTTATATTTTACCTGGGTCATTTTTCTCAACAAATGACACTGTTTAATTTTAAAAAAAATGGAAAACTACTTGTTATTATCAAACCTGGCACTTACAATGTATGAAAAGGGACTATTTGAGGTTTTCTTAAACCGCCCCCTGTGTCCTGTCCCACCCCCGCCTTCCCTACCAAACAGAATTTGAATTCAAAAATTGACTTGAACAGGACAGAAGGAAAAAGCTATTATAGGTTAATTTGGTCCCTGGCGAATGTTACATGTTAATCGCACTACCCTGGCAGATAGCTTGGCAAGAGATTCCATTCAGGTTTCTGGGCAGTCCAATGGATAAAATTTTCGGTTGACGATTTTGCATCTAATGTTAGTAGGAACATCAGAAGTTATTGCTTCCATATGCAAATTAATGGTCGCTTAAAATCATGTGCATGTAAATTAAAACATGACTTTCTACATTCGGACAGGATTTGAGGTTTCTGTGTTCAGATTCTTTTTAAGATGAATAAAACTTTTAATATGAGGGCCAAGGAAACTGTTAATCCATTGCTCTTCAGGTTTTGTTGGTGTCTCTCTGGGAAATATTTGGCTAACTTGGTTTAAAGTTAACGAATAGCGTAAAAACTTTATAATACAATATGTTTGAAATTTATGTTGCAATTCTCATTAACATTATTAACATCCATTCTTTCCATTGCTCCTCAGGTTGTCCTGCACTGATTGTACTGCCATGGGCGATTCGTAATATTGTAGCGGAAGAGCCCAGGTAGGTATCAAGCAAAGCACAATTCCACGGTCATTCCCACCCCCACCCCGGAGTGCTGTATTCTGTTCAAAATATATTTTATACCATTGTATTAACTTCTTGTTTGAAAGAACTTTCAACCAGTCAATATTCATGTAACAGATATTTGCTTATTGTACCCATGCAGGGTGAACCAAGCTTCTCATGAGGCTGTTGTGTTATATACTGCTTAATGTTAGCAATCAGTCCGAACTGAGGATGTAGAAAACTAGAGATGATCTGTTCATGTATGAATGATTTCTTCCATTCTTTGAAGAAACAAGTTCTGTCATAAGTTGACGATGAGAAGTTACCTGTGTGTTATTTCACATTATGTGTGACGGTATTACACATTATACCTTGTTTTCTTTATTCTTTAGTTGCTGGTGGGACAATGTTACGACTAATAACACCTATTGGATAATCAAAGCGCCAGTTATGTTATCTATTCTGGTAAGTAATGTTATATAGCCTATATTCGATTTTCGGTCACTAGACACAAAAGTGTGAAACTAAATACAGCCTATACCCTTTTCAGCCTTATTAGTAATGTGTTAGGCTAGCACCTGCTGTCTACGATTGCTCAGTGTCGGTCATCAGTACACCTTGCTTCAAAGATCTTAGCTTAGAAAATGCACATTTGTTGTTTAGTTCACTTGTTATTAAGGCAACTATAGCCAAAATCAATGGAGGGCGTTTTAACCTATTTTGGTGCCAACGAATCAATAATTCTTCTATTTCTACCGACATATTTCAATTTCTGTGTGACTAGTTCTCTGTTACTTCCCTAATCAATGAGCGAACATCGATTTGGTGATACAGCTGGCCGAAAGCTTACTCCATAGCTATTCCCTGCCCTGGTTACTATTCAAGTGCTTGTAACTAGGTTACCAAATGTACACAAACTTTCATTAGGATATACTTGTCAGGTAAAATTAAAGATCTGTTTAGGCTACGTAGTGAGTGTTGATTGACACGGAAGGTGTTTTTGAAGTCAAAATTCCTCTTTGATTGGACTATAAGTCACCTTGAACCATACAAACTCTTGTACGTTTTAACTTATTTGTGAGATCTATTGAAGTTTCTTAGTTTTACGCGTTACTGTCAAAAATAGGTCATAACTTTTTATTGGTTACGGTGAGGTGTTATTGTACATATATGTATTTATGTAAGTGATTTTTCAAGGATTGTGTTCCTGACTGTTACCATATTACTTTGATACTATACTACACGAAAGTTCCAACCACACAAGCGTCTGCTAATAACATCTTTTTGGTCCTAAAATGTCATATTTCATTTCTTTCAGGTCAATTTCGTTCTATTTCTGAACATAACAAGAGTTCTTGCGACCAAACTGACGGCCTCGAATGCAGTGGAAGCAAGAGTTTACAGGTACTCAATATAAACAGAGAATGTCATTCTTTTCTTTGGTGATGCAATGTATTGTGTACAGTTTCAAGCACTGGTGAATCTGCGCTAGCCAAAAATTATGGCAAAGAAATGTTTTAAAAAATTTTTTGCCCGATTTTTGCCCGACCATACATGGCCTGAAAAACGGCCAGAAAATATTTCGGCCAGAAAAACGGCCTGTAGCAGACAGAAAACACTATAAATGTCCAGGAAACAGGCCAGAAAATGATTTGGCCGGGAAAAGGGCCATCTATAAACGTTTTGTTTTTTTTATTAAAAATGGCCAGAAAACTTTTCTGGATTTTCAAGCATTATCGGGCTTGCCGTAAACATGTTACAATATTAGGATGGGTAGCTATCATCGTTCGTGGGTATCATCATTTATAAGTATCAAACCGGGCAAGTGTTGGGGTCCCCATGAATTGGTCTGTCTCTCTAATTCATGGCGACCCCAACACTTGTCAGGTTTTGGTCCTTTCGGTACTTACGAACGTTGATACCTACTGTACCTGTCTTCATATGCTAACACGTTTATGGCAAGCCAAACGCCCAATAATCACTTGAAAATCCAGTTTTATTGCCGATAAACTGTCCATTGCAAAACCTGGAGGAGCGGTCAATAACCCTGGATTTTAACAAAAAATTGGTATATTGGTCCAAAAACCTACAATTTATCAGCAATAAACCAGGAATTTCAACCATCAACCCCACTTAACCATTGTCAAACCTTGATTATCGAGTGATACATCTGGAATATTTGGCTTGCCATACACGTTACCAATTAGGGTCGGCTAAGGTAGTGCATATGTTGAATGGAAATGGTAAGAGAGGAGGTAAAGTACATTTACTAATTTGATTTTTCATTTCAGGAAACTGGCAAAGTCCACATTGGTCTTAATCCCTATTTTTGGAGTGTATTACATTGTTACTGTTGGCATGCACGCTTCCGCAGACCCAACGGTGACTCTAGTACGAATGTATGTCGACCTCATCATTTCACCATTTCAAGTAAGTACAACTAAAGGCCTACCTATAATTACTATGTGTCTACCTGGCATTCTGATTCTTTCCTATAACCTACAGGGGTGGTCTCACAAAGATATAATTTACACATAATCAAAGAGGTTTTTATGAATTATGTAGGGACGTCGTTCTTAGCTAGTATGGCAGGATGTAATACTATAGCATACAGGACACTAATTTAATAACCCAGCAGGTAGACTAGAAATAGTTTGTAACCAGGTGGGGGGCTAGAAGTAGCAATTCTTATCATCTATACTACACATCCAGTTACTTGATCAACTTACTTACATTTACAGGGCTTGTTCATGGCCATCTTGTATTGCTTCCTCAATGGAGACGTCCAGGCAGAAATTCAGCGAAAATGGAAGTTACATAAAATTAACCGTACTTTAAGCACAACGAGATCCGTTGCTCCACGAAGCCAAGCCCATTCGCGCTCTTCCGTCTCAACACCACCAAGGAAAGATTCTGTTGAGGACGGGCTCAAAAACGAACCAGTGCGAACGTCTCACAGGTTTTCAGTGATTGGGCAAATTATTGCTTTGAAAAGCCGCCTCTTTCAGACGAAGCCAAGTAAGGGACAAATGAATGGATTGGTCAGCAATCATAAGGATACCACCAATGGACGACCATTAACTGACACTACAAATATGACTGAAACAGTACATTTAACTGCCGCCACTGAGGACGAACTACCAAAAGAAACGACAAGACTAAATGCGTCGTCGAGTGAGGATAACAAAAATGAAGACATGATGGAAGAAAGTAAAGAGACACAATCGGATGAAGACAGGCTCTTAGAACATAATGATTCTACAACAGAAAAAGAGTCCACATTGCCCTCAGAAGAAGGCGAAACTAGCCAGAAAAAGGGCGTACACTTTGCTGCTAACATTGAAACAGAGGTCTGAAATGGGTATGTTGAATTATATGATACGACCAAACAGGATCAGGTCACATTGTTCTGTTAGCAGGATATTAGAATCAAACAATTGGAGACTGGTGTCCTGACTGTTGGGGTTATAATGACAGGACATTACTGTTGTGGGGTGGGGGGGGGGTATTGGGAGGATTGAACAATTTTCTCTTTTTTTTTACATTTGACAGTTACTGCTTTCTACATAACTAGAGTACTTGTGAATATAATATGCTTGTACAAGCTGAATTAGCTTTGATTGTCCAATAAGCGAGTTAGGATTGTACATACTATGCCGTATCAGTATATATATGTATATATATATGCGTACTATATATAAGCGTACTATCATCCTACATTGAAGTACAACTTTGTTAAGTGTTGACAATTGAATGTTATCTTCTTCATTCAGTGTTGAGTTTCATTACGTATGAAGAAAAACCAGGTTACTGCTGGATGTAAATTATAACTGTTGTAATGTCGCCTATACATGCATGCAGCTCCTTCAAGAAACACACTGAAACAAAAAGGTTACATTGCTGAATCAGGAACATTGTATAATCTTACATAGTTCCCGGAATACCTGCTGTTATAAAGAATTAGACCCCATGACCAGCGCAATATCTGGATATGAATACAGTCTGTACGAGTACATGTACCACTGTACACATATATGTACCACTGTACACATGTATGTACCACTGTACACATGCACCACTAGAGATGAGTACACAATGGTACAAATCCTTAGCACTCCCCTCTCCACCACCCACACCATTGGTTACCCTTGTTCTATTCATGCAATTTGTACAAATAAAGTGTCAATGTATATAACTCTGTTCTCTGAATTAAAAGTTCATTCTTTAGTAAAGTGTATATACAATGTGTATATATGTGTCGCAGATTAATAAGAGGGTTTGCTGTGTAACATTGTCCAGTAAGTTCTGATGCATTATGCCAGTATGATGAGTGACAGCTTGACTCACTGGAATATATATGGGCCCACACATCTAAATAATATTTCACATCTTCTTGTTTTTCTTGTCTCTTGATTCATATTTCGAACATTCCCCTTGAAAACCCATCCAGAGCTCAGAATCTACCAGCAGATAAACTAACTTTTAACAAGTAAAATGTGATAATGCCGAACATAATTTGTGGTTATTACCTTTCTTTTAAGTAGCTTTCACTGTGTTTCACATGAGTTGTTAACACAAGTACATTGAAGTAGCTTCACTGTGTTTCACATGTGTTGTTAACACAACAACATTGAATTGTTCAGTATGAATGCTACAGAACATTGCAGAATTTATCTAATGCTATTAAAAAAATGTAATGATTGTGATATGCAAATTATCTTGGGGAGAAGTACACCCGAAAACTGACCTGTACTGATGGTCTCAACATACCAAACACCCTATTACACTATAGAACAAACTGAACTGTTTGCATGACTAGCGATGTTGCATTTACGTGTAAAGAGAAAATAAATTGATAGTTTCTCTGCAAATGAGAGTGCTATCAATATGACATGACCATTTTCAGTTTCACTGAAAATGGCAAAATTTACCATTTTGTAGTAACATGACCAATCACTCATTTATGAACAATGAGGAATTAATCAATTTGTTGCCAACTTCTTTAACATGTTTACTGGACACTTAACCAGTATGTTGGAACTTACTGTTTTACATTTTAAATGTTTGTAAACTTCTTTAGCTTTGAGTAAATAAGTTAAAGTGCCCAAAAATCTCTCAGTAATGGCATGCTCTGCACAAACAACCATCCTTCCTAGGTTGAGTATTAATCGAGTTATTTCTCAGATAAAGTGGAATGCTGTATTCACATATCGAACTATCAAACTTACTACTTCATTGAATAAATGACCTCCTCCTCCTCACAGCTTTTGTAATTGTCCTTTAACTTATATGAAGCAAACCTTTGTTTGAAATACACAAGAGCTGACCTACAAACCTTAACATGACCCACATATTACTCTCTTGAAAATGAAAACAGAACTGTGCCGTTTCTGATCAAGTAAATTACCTAATTGATTTGTTCTTCAATGAAGATCTTAGAGAAAGGGTGAACCGGTCAAATATTGAACAAGATGGACAAATAACCTTTTTTTGTTCATTATTGTCCTCTCTTATTTCATATGGTGTTGACATTGTTACAACAAAGCTATCAGCTAGATGAGAAATGTCAAATTATTGATAGGCGATGATTGATTTGAGAGGCATGCTTCCTGGAACTAATCGAAAACTGGCAGCAAGAATAAGTCATTATGAATGAATAAATATAGTAAAGACAACATGATTCTTGTTAGAAAGTATTACTATTGTAATATCGCTCACATAACACTATTGCATTCATTTCAAGAGAAATATTCCGGTGCTTCAGGATATAACTACAAGAGACAGAAACATTATGGAAAAAAAAAACACTTAAAATTATAGATTTATAAAATATTTTAATAGGAAACCAAAAAATTGCACTCAATGGAGGGAATTGATACAGAAATTGAATTTACAAAAACATTAGTCCAAACATGTCCTGGCTAACCATCCCAACAAAGCTGATCTCAGGCTATGCATCCATGTAGCTCTCACAAACCTGTATCAACCTTCTGCTGCTCAGGTTATAGCTTGAAATCAGTTCCTGACATGGTTCTGACTGAATACCGACTTTCCCACTCATGTAAGGCCTTGCCTTCCCCCTAACGCCCCCCCACTCACCCCACCCCCTCACCCATCTCCTAACAAACCATATTGCCACATTACTTATACTTTTACTTCAATAAACAATTTCATAAAAAATAAACTCAGTTCTTGTTATGGACTCCAGAATTGAATACCGTATAACGAAAGACAGCAACGTCACGTCACCTAGCCATCACATATTATTCAATCTTCTGATTCTTTGTTTTGTTTTTTTAACTTTTTTTTTTTCAATACAATGAGGCCTTCAGTTCCTGTCAATGCTCAAAAGATTCCTCATAAAAGGAAAGAACCTTGATCAGGACAAACTGACTAGCTTCCAGGTATATCCATTTCCATCCATGTATATAAATTCATACACATACAGCACCAGAAGCATTATTTCAATTAGTGTTGTAAATCATACAGGATAAGCCCTTCCAGGAAGTAGAGATTGGCATGATAAATGATCCAACCTTATGATGCCACTGCTTGGTAAAAGTTACATACATTCACATCATGATATAATGAATCAAACACTAACATATCCTGATCTATGCCAGGGGTATAGTCAGGACTTAAGCAGGGAATCGCCCACATTATTACACAAAACCAAACTTTTACAAAAGTATAAATAGGACTCAAAATCTGTCGTAAATTATTATTCTGGTGTGTACATTCTGAATACACGTGTTTGCATTTAAGGATTCAAGTTTGAAAGTGGATATTGATGAAACCTCAGAAGTGGCTGACAGGGATATAATAGGTTTTGTATTTATGTTTAACCTTTTCACCATAATTATACAGTACAATTAAACCCAAGAGATAAACTTCTGCTCTTTAAGTGTGACTTTACTTAAAAATTATTAGCGTGCATATAAACTCACTTTGTCAGATACCTAGCAAATCTTCTTGTATGGTCAGCAAAAAGATTGCAAAGAAAAAAAAAACATTAACAATTCCCCAACGTTTTTCTGAAATGAATCTTGTGCCAAAAAAAAGCGCTAACATGATTGCTTTATGTAATTAGATCTAGCAGAATAAATCCCGAAAACTGCCAATAATATCACTGGAACTTTGTAATACTCTTAACTGCACAGCCAGTGCATCCAGGTACTGCCATACGGTAATTACTTAATTAAGTAGGCACCCATATAGTATTTCAATAGTATATCACACATGGGCTAAAACTACCACCAAGAACTTCTGGGACTAGAAACAATAAATACCCAAAGCAAGAAGAAAGTTATAATAATAAAAGTCAAACATTACCAAATAAGGAGTTAACCACAACTCCACTTGTATAATTAATAGTAAAAACTTGGATTCTGAGAACCAAAAATGTGGACGGCATTTTGGAAATAGAGACAGCATCAAGGTGATGAATATCACTTACGAGATAAATGAAAGTTTTTAAATGTCGGCTAAAACTTATCGTAAATCAAGGTTTGTTTATTTATTCCAGGTAAACCAATCTAGATACTTATGAACATACTTTGATCATACAATGACAAATTTTAGCAGCTCTAACACAAAATCATATTTGTACACATGATGATCATCTGTAGTTGTAGCCATGTGTAATTCTATCAATTGTCTGCATGACTCAGCAGACAGTATAACAATCTACGCAACTCCAGTTTAACATGACTCAATTACTTTGACAGTATTATAACCAAAGTCACTCCAGTTTAACACGACTCAGTTAATGTTACAATATTATAACCAATGCCACCACAGTTTAACACGACTCAGTTAATATTACAATATGTTTAACATGACTCAGTTAATGTTACAATATGTTTAACACGACTCAGTTAATGTTACAATATTATAACCAATGCCACTAGTTTAACACGACTCAGTTAATGTTACAATATTATAACCAACGCAACTCTAGTTTAACAGTTAATGTTACAATATGTTTAACACGACTCAGTTAATGTTACAATATTATAACCAATGCAACTCCAGTTTAACACGACTCAGTGAATGTTACAATATGTTTAACACGACTCAGTTAATGTTACAATATTATAACCAACGCCACTACAGTTTAACACGACTAAGTTAATATTACAATATTATAACCAAAGTCACTCCAGTTTAACACGACTCTGTTAATTTTACAGTATGTTTAACACGACTCAGTTAATGTTACAATATTATAACCAAAGTTCAAGAAGTATACTCATGGGATATTTGTAATATGGGATGTTCTAAGGCAAAGAGTTTCTAAGGTTTTCAAGCTATTTTATTGCAATTTACTACATTAAGCACCAAACACTAGCAATAGTAACCTTTTTTTCTTTTTTCTTCGATTCTACTCAGCGCGTTGGGATTGATGGATATTAGGATTATTAGTATGACTACAATGAATTCATGACTAAAATGAATTCGTTGCATATCGTTTGCTATGAGCTTCACTTGTCAAGCTGCTATAGAACTGCATTATCTGTATCTAATAACCTGAAAGAATTCAACAAAATCAATTTAAAAGAAAGAAACTGCCTTAAAGCATTCAGAGTAAAATCACACCATTTTGATTAGCTAAATCTGTCATATCAGTGTCCTGGTGAAAGGGCATTTGAGTCAGCATTCCAACGTAATTGAATCATAATTTAGGGCTGTTTGTCAAAGCGGATATGAGGGATTAAAGAAATGGATCAGCCTGGGAATAGGTTAGTAGGGATTAAAATACATCTGGACCACTTTATTTGTAGCCTTTAAACGGAATTGACAAGTGAGAAAACAGAATTTTTCTTCATTACCCTGGCTTCGAAATGCCAAGTCTTGTAATTATACATCTCACAAATCTAATGTCAGAATCTCTTGGGGAAAGTGTAAAAACTGAACAAAAAAACCTTTTTCATTCCCAAAATACTGACATTTGCATATCAAGAAGTTGGTGTTTAAGAAAAAAGAGTCTGATATATTATTCAAGTAGATTTTTCTTGCAGACTGCAGGTAAAGTCGACAGGTGAAATTGAGCATAAAGAACAACAGACATAGAATTACTAAAAGGAACTTAAAGAGAAGCTGACAGACTATAATTAACAAAGAGGTTTAATCTCAGCCAGCTAGAGATACTAAGAACAGAGACATGATTACATTCACATCTTGTCCTATCAATGAGAAGAACACTACTAACTTCCTCCAACACACCAAATGAACAAACCTAGGTAAACATTTGCTCTTTACGTTCGCCCTTATAATCATCCGTCACAAATTTGAGAAAACCTCTCCAAATGTCAACACAATTTGTTTCCTGGGTTTTACTGCGGCTGGCAAAGTTTTTAAAGCGAGAGTGCTATTTTGGGAGTGAGATCTAATCAAATAATAAATCTCACACTACAAACAAACAAATTAGATTCAAAGTATTTTGTAAATAAGTTAAATCAATGCGTACTGAAGAGTAAACATTGCAAAAGACTTCACAACTACGAAGAGGCAGTAACATTTAGAGTTAGATGTGGTGATAACTCTTAAGAACTTGAGAGGAAGCACTTTTAGTTATTGATGGAGAGATCTCTGCATCATGTTTCTTCTATAACAAACTGAGTTATTTTAGTCACGAATATGTTGTTCAAACTAACCTTCGATTTCTGCGAAGGTGGCCTACGTATCTAATGCAAAGTTTGGTCAGAGTTCAAAGCTAAAATCTATTAGTTGTTGACAGGAAGTAGCTGAGAATGGAGAGTTCACAGTATGAACAAAATATTTGTGACCAAGAAGACATGTAACATCACAGCCTCAGCCTACTAAACACAGCTTCAAAAATATTAAACAGGCAAGATTAAATGATGTATAACTGTCTAGTAGTTTCTGCTACACACTCTAGTTAAACAATCCAGTGTAAGCATTAATTAACCACATAACAAGTGCAGTATATAAGGTCACACACTCCACTGATAGCTTTAAATGACATTGGCTGTGGGGTATATGTGGTTATACACTCCACTGTTAGCTTTAAATGACAACATTGGACGTGGTGTATATGTGGTTAAACACTCCACCATTGGCTTTAAATGACAACATTGGCTGTGGGGTATAAGTGGTCATACACTCCACTGTTAGCTTTAAATGACAACATTGGTTGTGGGGTATATGTGGTTATACATTCCACTATTAGCTTTAAATGACAACATTGGCTGTGGGGTATATGTGGTTATACACTCAACTGTTAGCTTTAAATGACAACATTGGCTGTGGGGTATATGTGGTTATACATTCCACTATTAGCTTTAAATGATAACATTGGCTGTGGGGTATATGTGGTTATACACTCAACTGTTAGCTTTAGATGACAACATTGGACGCGGTGTATATGTGGTTATACATTCCACTATTAGCTTTAAATGACAACATTGGCTGTGGGGTATATGTGGTTATACACTCAACTGTTAGCTTTAAATGACAACATTGGCTGTGGGGTATATGTGGTTTTACATTCCACTGTTAGCTTTAAATGACAACATCAGATGTATGGAAGGAATTCTTTAGTGGCAGTCTATTGCCTATATGAAAAAGACTCTTTTATTCATCGCCACAGTCCACAGTGCGGTTTTCAGATAATATGATGTTCCGATATTTGTCATTTAAGAGGTTGTTGATTCACAGCCGTAAGCAAAGTCTGTACACATTCCTGTGTATTGTATCAAGGCCAAGCTTAGAGTGAGATGGGATTGATTCTGACCAATGTGCCGCACTGATGTCATGTAAGTCAGTGTTACATTCATATTTTCTGGCAGGACGGGCCAACATTTCAAGCACTCTATCAGGGAAACTAAAATTCATCACAGGGCAAGGCTTAGGGCGATATAAAACAAAATATGATATGACCGGAAGGACTGGATCTCATTTTCACTTAACAATTCCTTTATGTATTGACTGAACAGTATAGACTTGCTCAAGTCACCTAAAATACACTAAACAGAATCTTGACAGATTTTCAGCAAGTTAGATCCCAAAAACTTGACAGCTTGTAACTTGAGAGTTAGGTGGTAAGATGGTCTTGTTCTCACCAAAGAATAACTACTATGCCCACCATACTATCTTACTATAATGTAAGCATTGAGTACCTTTGATATAATGTCATTCATGGTTTCATCTCACCAGCTCTTCTCTCTCAGCCTGGCAGTTTACTGTGGAGGTCTGCATCCTCTTCATCTTATGGTCACAGCTCAGCAGCAATGTCTCCACAACAAGTCAAAGTATTGGCTCTGTTCCATTCCAATCAATCAATGCATCTGGCCACCTGCAGGGCAAATAAATAATCACCTACATTAAACATAGGTCTATACGACAGGTAAATTAAATCAGAATAACACTGCACAAAACTGCATATAGCTTGCATATAGGAAGGTGGTTTCTTGCCTGGCTGCCATCCTTACAGCTTGCATATAGACAGGGGGTTTCTTGCATGGCTGCCATCCTTACAGCTTGCATATAGACAGGGGGTTTCTTGCATGGCTGCCATCCTTACAGCTTGCATATAGGAAGGTGGTTTCTTGCATGGCTGCCATCCTTACAGCTTGCATATAGACAGGGGGTTTCTTGCCTGGCTGCCATCCTTACAGCTTGCATATAGACAGGGGGTTTCTTGCCTGGCTGCCATCCTTACAGCTTGCATAAAGACAGGGGGTTTCTTGCATGGCTGCCATCCTTACAGCTTGCATATAGGAAGGTGGTTTCTTGCATGGCTGCCATCCTTACAGCTTGCATATAGACAGGGGGTTTCTTGCATGGCTGCCATCCTTACAGCTTGCATATAGACAGGGGGTTTCTTGCATGGCTGCCATCCTTACAGCTTGCATATAGACAGGTGGTTTCTTGCATGGCTGCCATCCTTACAGCTTGCATATAGACAGGGGGTTTCTTGCATGGCTGCCATCCTTACAGCTTGCATATAGACAGGGGGTTTATTGCATGGCTGCCATCCTTACAGCTTGCATATAGACAGGGGGTTTCTTGCATGGCTGCCATCCTTACAGCTTGCATATAGACAGGTGGTTTCTTGCATGGCTGCCATCCTTACAGCTTGCATATAGACAGGGGGTTTCTTGCATGGCTGCCATCCTTACAGCTTGCATATAGACAGGGGGTTTCTTGCGTGGCTGCCATCCTTACAGCTTGCATATAGACAGGTGGTTTCTTGCATGGCTGCCATCCTTACAGCTTGCATATAGACAGGGGGTTTCTTGCATGACTGCCATCCTTACAGCTTGCATATAGACAGGGGGTTTCTTGCATGGCTGCCATCCTTACAGCTGGCATATAGACAGGGGGTTTCTTGCATGGCTGCCATCCTTACAGCTTGCATATAGACAGGGGGTTTCTTGCATGGCTGCCATCCTTACAGCTGGCATATAGACAGGGGGTTTCTTGCATGGCTGCCATCCTTACAGCT
>JAIPMN010000589.1:0-14177 GCA_020650975.1 Apostichopus californicus | reverse complement strand
TCTTGCATGGCTGCCATCCTTACAGTTGTCTATAACATTGTTCTCTCACTAGTTCTCATCTATGCTTCTCTTTCCTGATTTTTTCAGTGCTTTCAATACTGTACTACCTAATCAGTTACTTTGTGATTTAAATACTTTTGTACAAGATGATTATGCACTGGCTGGCTGATTTCATGAAAGGGTGGTCAAGGCATATTAAATTGGAAAATCAAAATCACATCATCTTCATTACTACTATTACGCCACTCATAACATAACCTACTTTAACCTTCCTGAACACAACCTACTTATATGTTTAAACAAAACAAACGAAGAGGAGGGCCTCAGAATCAATATTCCCGGCCATACAAGTAGTTTGAAAGAATTAGAACTTGGTGTTTGAGACTAATCTTATTTGTTATCAAGTGGGATTGCATACTTAAGGGACATATGATATAATCTGGCTCCTAGTACCCTGAACCAGGACAGGTGACAATCGGCCTCATTTATAGTATCGTGAACTATTCAGCGAACATTCTTAAACCTTACAAACTGAACATTAAATATAGAAAGTTTAAAATTCAGTCCGATTATCTGGAAAATGATGTGTATGAATCTAAAGTACATTGAAAACGGTCACAATTTTCTATTCACACCAAGCAGTGCACTGAAGAAGAAATGTGTAACAGAAAACCATATTATTAGCATATATCAATCATTTGCCTTGTTTCTAATTACTTGCTTGAGAGAGACTCATGCAGATTCTGAATCTAACAAATTAAGAACTTACTTGGTTCTTATGCAATGTTCCATCGGAGGCACCAAATCACCATCATCAGAAGGAGGGCATGATGCTACGGTGTCTACAAGAAACAGAAATGCTAATTAAATAATGGCTGATTAAACTCAGGACATGGTGGGTTAGCTCTAACCAAAAACAGTGAAGAATTGTACCTACAAGTGTAAAAACTGGAGGAAAACTCCTGCAAGTTGAGATGTACTTGATGCTGGTCAAACAGATACCTCTTCAGGTAATTTCAAGGAACCAATGCTGATTATTATAAAACTATTTAAGACTCTAGTTAAATTAAAAGTAAGTGATGGTGACAAAACTTCCAACAAGATACAACAAGGTACATTATAGACTAACAGTGGAAATTAAAACATTGAAAGAAACTAGTTAATACTCCAGTTAAATTAAGAGTAAGTTGTAATGACAAAAGTTTGACTGTCTAGAATGATTCCAACTTCAATCTGGACAAGTTCAACAAACTTGTTTTACTCTGTAACCTTGAGGTACAACCAAAAACACTGTTGCTGCAATTAATCAGGATCATGAATATCTCTAGTAACCGAAGAAAGGCAGGCTATGAATTAGTTCTGTGTATAACTTTTCCTGAAGAACAACCTTTCACAAATGCAAACTTACTGACGGATAATCGGATTGCTTCCTCCTGATTGGATAACCCATCATAGTAGTAGAGGTCAAAGTTTCTCTCCGCCTTCCAATCGCTCAAGAGATTTCTCTTGAGGCTAAACAGGACGCTGAAGTGACTCTCACTGCAAATGACCCAAACAGGGAGGCGGGGAGTTTTGTAATAACTTCCCACCTGTAGACAAAAGAGAAAAGAGGTTGTCATGGTTTTCAGCAGTTTACTCCAGTGTTTGACAGGATAGAACTGAAAGACCCTGTTTAATGATACTGTTCCTGGTGACTGTTTCCATTTACCTTCTTACTGTCCTAAGAGGTTTCCAATGGAGAAGGATTTTAAGTTAAAGTATTATATTTGATTTTTTACTCAGTATCAGTGATAACAAAAGATCATGATTGTCCTTAATCAGACGTAAAAAACACTTCAGCCAACAACAGCCCTAAATATACAATATTAAACATTTATAGACTTGTTCTTCTTTCTTTATCCTGATTTCAAGGAGACATAGCAAATTGAAGTGAGTTAATGGGGTTCCTAATATATGCAGTGCCTGAACCCAGGTGATGAGGCCTTTAATGATTGAACGATGCTGGTAAATATAACACATTTCCACCTGTTACTCTCTTCCCTATTTATGTTATCTTTTAGCTTTCAAGGAAGTTACTGCTAAAATGGTAAAGAATATTATCATATTCAAATCACACTTTGTGTTTTATACTGTTTTTACTCATAATCACTGTTGTATCTAAAGCATTGAGGGCCTATTTCAGGATATTCACCTCCATACCTCTAATCTCACTCATCCACCTGCTGATTACAGAATATTATATACTATCACATTCATTCCCAACATACAGTAAACACAAGGCAAGACATTTCCCAAAAGAATCTAAACATCAACCTTAAATTGTCCTCAGTTTGTTAGCATCAAGTATTACCTTTCACATGTATCAATAACATTTCAGTAACTGCCACCTTGGTCAAGCCTCCCCTGAAACTCATGAAGACACAACAGAGGGGGCCAACTACTCCAGCAGGCTTTATATCAACTAGTGATTGGTCAAGCCTCCCCTGAAACACATGAAGACACAACAGAGGGGGCCCACTACTCCAACAGGCTTTATCTCAACAAGTGATTGGTCAGGCTGCAGCCTAGGTAAAGATGCAGTACCTGGTACAAACAACACACCCAGCTCATCCTAAAGAAACTCTGCAAACACAAATATGTCACCTTCACACTCAATTCTACCTAGCCATCGTCAACGAGAATCATGTGACCAGTCCTCAAATTACAAACACATTAATGCCATTATGATAACAAATACTGCCAACTTATCCATACCTTACAGGAGCCGTAATGTTCAAATAATGACAGCAGGCCTACATCGCTGCGTTTATTGAGACCTTTCAGAATGCACTTAGGACCTGTCCCAGAGTCCAGTTCCATGATATCGTTGAAGACATTAGACACTGCTCTCCCAGTCAATATAAGATTAACCATTTCCTGCAAAGAGATATATCCACATTGTTTACAGCTTTTTAATGTTGTAGTGAAAGTGTTTGAATATGACTAAATACATCACAGTATAGATAGTAACACAGATAGTGATACACATAGCTATAGACAATACCACACAGTGTACTACATATAGTGTGTAAATAGGATTGCATTTAGACACATCCTGCATTAGACACAGGCTGCATTAGACACAGCCTGCATAAGACACAGCCTGCATTAGACACAGCTTGCATTTAGACACAGCCTATATTTGACACAGCCTGCATTAGACACAGCCTACATTAGACACAGCCTGCATTAGACACAGCCTGCATTAGACACAGCCTACATTAGACACAGCCTGCATTAGACACAGGCTGTATTAGACACAGCCTGCATAAGAAACAAACTGCATTAGACACAGCTTGCATTTAGACACAACCTACATTAGACACAGCCTGCATTAGACACAGCCTACATTAGACACAACCTGCATTAGACACAGCCTGCATTAGACACAGCCTACATTAGACACAGCCTGCATTAGACACAGGCTGTATTAGACACAGCCTGCATAAGAAACAAACTGCATTAGAAACAGCTTGCATTTAGACACAGCCTACATTAGACACAGCCTGCATTAGACACAACCTGCATTAGACACAGCCTACATTAGACACAGCCTGCATTAGACAGCCTGCATAAGACATAGCCTGCATAAGACACAGCCTGCATAAGACACAAAATGCATTGAACACAGAATGCATTGAACACAGCCTGCATAAGACATAGCCTACATAAGACACAGCCTGCATAAGACACAGCCTACATTAGACAGCCTGCATAAGACACAGCCTGCATTAGACAGCCTGCATAAGACACAGCCTGCATTGAACACAGAATGCATTGAACACAGCCTGCATTAGACACAGCCTGCATAAGACACAGCCTGCAACAGACATAGCCTGCATTAGACACAGCCTGCATAAGACATAGCCTGCATTAGACACAGCCAGCATAAGACAGCCTGCATAAGACACAACTTGCATTAGACACAGCCTGCATTAGACAGAATGCATAAGACACAGCCCGTATTAGACACAGCTTGCATTAGATATTACCATAAATAGTTATGTTAAGTTCTCCCTCTGTGCCTCATCTCACCTTTCCCCTTCCTGTGTCCCTTCCTCTGTGCCTCATCTCACCTTTCCCATCCCTTCCTGTGTTCCTCCCTCTGTCCCTCCCTTCTTTACTATAAAACACCTTCACATTTCTCTGACACCATTCTCTAACACTCAACATGCATCACATACAACTGCTAATCTAGAATGATTTGAATCTTAACTAACACAAGAAATATAGAACATCAACTCACCAAAGAGTGTCCTGGAGGGAAAATACTTTTCCAACATAAATGTCAGTCATGAAAGATTTTGATCAGTACAAACCTGGTGTGACACAGATTCAGCTTGCTATAAAACTAGAACACTGAAGATAACTAATCAGCCAATCAACTAATCAAAATGAGCTTGCGAGTGTGATATGACCTTTTGCTGCCACAAATCATTTTAACAATTCCTTGTTGGTCTGCTCAATGTGTGTTTTACTGGAATTAATTGCTCCACAAGCTCAAAGTAAGATCAAATCATTACTCACTTTACTACAAATGTTTGGAAACATGTTTCAGTGTGAGAGGAAAAAGTGCATCTGTAACACCACAGCCATGTTCTAACTTTCTTTTTCTTTAGAAGGGGGAGCAGGTTGGGGCTGTATTCTATCCCTTTTCTTCTCTCACAGGTAGAAATCAAATCATATTTCATATTTATTATATATTTTACCTGTGTACAGTAATTATGATGGCCCATGAGTTGATTGGTAGGTTCGTCCATCTCATCAATAATTCTACAAACGGATTAAAGAAGAAACAAACACTGGATGGTAACTAAGGTGATTTCAAAACTTAGTAATACATACATTAATAACCAAAAGAAACATTCACCAATGTTGAAGACTTATCCTGATGCCAAGTCAAGCACAGAAATTTATGACATTTACATGGTATAAGGGAAGTCGAGTTTCACAGCAAACTCTTAACTAGCATGGCAAACCTATAGATTGGATGTGGTGGCAACTAATAAACCATTGATATGTAATATTACAAGTCCTTTGTGGTATTATTATCATTGTGGCAATGATGGCTAGTGAATGACTGCCCTTTTACACATTGTTAACCTCATTGATGAATTTTTGAATTTATGTAGAGTAATGTAACCTATGTGATGTTTCTAGATGAGAATAACCTGTTCACCTACAGCTTACATCAAAGTCGTCAAACGTGACAGGTATATGGCTACCTCCATATGCAGACCAAATTATAAAAATGTATGTTATGAGGAACTAATTCCAACCATCAGTAACCAAGAATGTTTGCTTAATTATCATTAACATCGCTGATCAAGATGTTCAGTTTTAACCTATCAGATTGTCCACTGTAATATTTTAAAGTGAGAACAAACCTTTAACTCACAACTTTAGCTATAAATTTGTGAGAGATAACAGTCATATGAGTAATATTGTTGATTATCTCCACAGGGTTATGTAAACAACAATTGAAGTATACAGGCCAATTTATGCCCTGTATAATCAAGTGGGAATTTAAACCTTAGGCAAGGAATACGACATAGGAATTTGCCCCTAACCGTAATTATTCAAACTAACTTTAAGCTTAAAATATTCAAATGACTCGTTCAATTATCCCTAAACCTTCCGGCAGAAATAGATAAATCATTAGTAAGAGGCTTCTCCTTGCAAAAAGCCACTTAGTAATCACCCTGCTATCACCAGACCAACCTGTTTTTACATAAATGAATTATGTAACATTGAAATAGCCAACAGGTCATATATTAGTCAACAGGTGGTGCCTCCGTAGATATTATGATATGGCTAAGGGTAAGGTATATACTTCCAGAGATATTTACAGAACAAAGTAAAGCACAACACTATTTGTGTGACCTACACAAGTTGCAACAGCCACAGTGTATTTTTTCCACAATTTTTCATTTATTCTTTTTTTTATTGTCCTTTCATCCTTGATTAACTATTTTCTGCAAGTCATCTGTTACAAATACGGTTAAAATTTACCTTGGAGTCATATCGATGTGAAAGGAAATGATACTTACCCTTCCAGAGATTTTGAGAAGATGACAGAGTACAAGAAGACTACAACGCCGTTTCCCGTAGGATTGATGAAGAAGCCAATATTTACGTTGAGATATTCTTCCAGGTCAGGTAAACTTGTAAAGTGATAAAGCATCAACTATAAATAAAAAAAAAAAAAAATTTAATTAGTTACCATGGAAATACTGTAATCTGAAGTACTTTTAAATGATTTCTTCTGTTAGTACAAAGAGTAGAAGACTTTGTACATCAATTCTTAAGGTGTCTGTCTCATTTGTACAACATTCCTGTTACAGACCTTACACAGACCTCAAATGACCTCTTATGACTCATTGCAAACTGGCCCTCTGTAGTCTTGACAGAACCTGTTTTATACTTTATGGTAGTAAAGTATATCCACAGGCCCATTTATATCTCCTTGTAGGGAAACTACAGAACCAGTGTAGCTATCAACCTCCAGCAGGCCCAACCTCCTTCCAACTAAATATGTGAGTGCAGTCAAAGTTGTAAGGGATCATTTATAGGATTGATCACGACTCTAACATACAGAGATATTCCTGTGGAGAGAGGTGATTGGTCTAAAGTAATCACTGTAAATTATATACCACACCATGTGATCGCCAACTGTATCACCTTTCCCCACCTCGTGTTGAGCAGTTTGCTACTGCTGCAGATCTCTGTGCGCTGCATGTAAAAGGCAAAATTAATATTCACCAAATGTAATCAAAGCACTACCTAAATAAACACAGCAAGGTCGTAATGTCGTAGATTCTGGGTTGATTCTTTTTGTGATTTCTGTCGTTCCATCCAACCTTGGTACACTATTAGACATCACTTATAGTTGCCTTACTGAGAAGCAACTAACACAAGTGTGTGTAACTAACACAACAGTAAAAAAGTAACTCACAGTTTCTGTTAAGCTATCACCCTTGTATCTCCCTCCTGTTGTAAATTGCACTTTACCAGATGGCCTTTGAGAAGAGAAAATGAAAAATGTAATCAACAATTTTCATCTGATGTACTTAATTTAATAAATGCACTTATTCAAAATTGAATACAAATGACAACATATTGAGTATGGGAGAGGACAGGATTAATTATTGAGTTTTATGAAAAATTATTTATAAAAGAACGAAGTCCCTTTCATAAGTGTAAGGGATTAATTGCTAGAGAAATTGACTATGTTAATGTAACTACAGAATGTATGAAACAAACAAATTTAGCACAGGTGTTCCTGCTTATGCATTTTACAGTTTAGCAATTTACTGAATCACTCGATACTTTGTACTTTAATAATTCTTTGTTTGAACCAGTAAAGAGGTTCCGAGACTGGGAGTAGATTCACGCTGAATATAGCGATCTTAACTCATCAACACACAACCATTGCAAATTATTTGCTGTAAACATATATTGCATATACAGTGGTACGTTCCAACATATTGCATTACTTCATTTTATGCTCAGTAAATAATGACAATGTCTATTTTGTTCTTGCACATAAGCACACAGACACAGTCTGCTCCTTTTCCAAGCAACAATCTCTTCTGTTAGTCAAATGTTGGTAGATTTACTCACATTGCTAGAATGACTCGTTTTTCACTTCCACACTGCCAAAGAATTTTAGCAAGGGTTTTTGCGAGACACTTGTTTTGCTCCCTCTTTCCAGGTCGGAGGTCACCAGGTGAGATGATCCTATCGTCCATGAAAAGTAAGTTTTGTAAGAAGCAAGCCTGAACGGATGCCAGTACTCCACAGGATCCTCCCTAAAGATGTAAATCAAAAATATCAGCAGGATTCATAGATCAAGACACTACAATGCTTTATTTCCTGTAGACAAGTATGCTTTATTTCCTGTAGACAAGCATGCATTGTAAATCATCTAGTAGAGCTTGATAGGTTACATTAATGATCTGGGGCTACCAAACATGCCATCAAATGAGTAATATTGGATAGTGAAATAACAAGTAATATTTCCATAGCACATTCCAAAGTTGCCTTTTGGACTATTTTGTCAACATACAACGACATCAATAACATTTTGTTCCACAGTAAAAGTCAAGATTATAATCTTTTCTTTTTATAGCAGTCAATACATGACTGCCACAGTAATACAGTATTTTATTAGTTTAATAAGCTACAATCCATTGCAAATCTGGAAGAAACCAAAGTAAATAGTTGTAGTAAACTTTCTGATTTGATTTTGCAAGTATTTAATACTACTAGGAAGAAGTGTCTAAACAAAATTTGTTAAGCAAAGTGTGAAAACACTCAAAAGTATATGATGTTGTTTGGTGAAAATTCCTTTGAGGATGTTTCACTTTAATTTGTTACAACCTCAATTTAAGTTGAACTCTGTAGATTTTGTAAAATAGCTAGAAAATAACAACCAAATCAAAACAGCTGCTTCAAAGACTGCTTAAAATCAATTAACATCAAAAACAAAAACATTGTCGCAAAAAGGTGATAGTTACAATTGATTCAGAGGGGGTTAAGAGTGTGTTAGTGATTTAATTTACTTTTAAACTGTAAATATTTTTCAGTATTCCTGTATTTTATCTTCCCTTTTCCTTCTCAACATTTATGTCAAAATGAAACTGATAAATAAACATCTTGCACACAATGAAAGTGAAATGTTTAGTTTTAATGAAACAACATATTTTTTTCAATGCATTCGACAACAACAAAATGAATGATGTCATCAGGGCTAATGAACTGACAATGTCTTTGTTTTTCTTTATAATAAATAACATTTCTAAAATAGAGTGGCACTTTCATAATAATAATAATAACCGATGTGAAGAACTGTGACCTTTATGCAAACATTCCAGGGAGGATTTAGCCATCAAACTAGGTTACAAATAATCAACTATATATTAAGTTAAGGACAAGATATTCAGTTGGCAGGGGTTACAACTAACAGTGTGGAATATTATATATATTATTATTGCTTGTCACTGACATATCCTTTCCCCATTCCTGACTCATATCAATAAACCCAACTGTGATATTAGAATTCTTGTAAACTTTAAGAGATGTTTTAGTAATAAGGTTGATATGTGACTTTGCTTATTGGCCCTCTTACTATACACAGTAGATTTGTTATGTAAGAATATAACACCAAAGCGAGTGTGTGTATCATACCTTGTGTTGTACAATTCCAAACTCCAGGTCTGGTCTGTCATTAAATGGAAACCCTTGTTTCATCCACTCCTCATTGAAACATCCAGAAGGAGAGCCAAATATAAGACTCTTCAGCTCCTGAAAAATGATTAAATACAATATTATTAACAATAACTATATTCCAGCTCACAACTGACATAAGATATGTACTCATCCATACATGTATTTGAAACATATTAAACCTAAAAATTAAAACATTCATAGCAAACCATCTGATACAGCTAAATGTTTTGCCTTTTCAAAAGATTGTGGTCTGTTTTCCATTCAGACTTGACTCAATATGTATACATTGTAGTATTTCTCCCACAAAAGACAAGACAATTTCTGAGCAAGAAGGTCAAGAGAGACCTAGCCAATACCATCAAGGCAGAAGATGCTAAACTGCTTCTTGAAATATTGCTGGAGATGTCAGCAAATAAGACAAGAGCAAGACAGAAGTTTACTCTGCCATTCAAAGGATAGCTGCCAGAGGCAGCACCACCGTAGAAGCTAAGCTAATTCCCTTTGCTGAAACCAAGTAGTTCCTTTAAGGGCCACCAAATATTCCAGGAGGATATCACTCATCTATACCCAAAACTTGTCACAAGTTTTTTAAGTCATCAGTGTTGTTTATTTTGTTTATGTTACCTCCGTCATCTTTTAGTAATACCTTGCACCTCTTCATGAACTTATGTAAGTATAACTGTCATTTTATACATGTTTTGAGTCAGAATATCTGGTCAGATTTAAAGAACTAAAATGTGATATTTACAGATGCCTTCTTGAGAGTCAGAGGTCTGGCGTCAACATATTTCTTCGATTTCATGAACGATGGGCCTAGCTGAATATCTCCTAAGTCTTCTTCTAGGTCATCCACGTCATCCATCTCAAGATCACCAAAGGTTTTCTTTGGTGAAGTTGATCTGATCATGATAAACACAGAGAACAGAAAAATCAAGGAAAAGACAAAAGTGCTAATCTTTTCAGTGTAAAACATTAAAATTGTTACCACTTAGTGTTTGAATTATGTTAGATTATGATAGCTGACAGCTTTTGCTCAGAGAATGTGCTGCCATGACTTGTCACAGCACAAAAATTGGAATTAGATTACGTTGCGCTAAAATGTGAGCAAGATCTGTCTGTTCGTTTAGTATAAAAATCACTGCCAAACGGTCTTTCGGCTTAAAAATTGTATCTATTTTTGCAAACCTCTTCATAAAACAATCCATGTTCTGGGTAAACATCTTGACCAACATCCAAATTAGCTAAGAGTTAAAAATCTCAAATGATTTAAGCAGAAGTGAATCTCAAGGAGGTGTTATGGAAATTGAAAACTTGACATATTTGAACATAAACTTGATCTGTCTTTCCTGGACCTGTAGTTTATAACACATAATCACAGGATACATCTGGCTTTGAAAATAAATTGTATTAAGGGCAGACTAGAAGCTGTAACATCTGCAGGCTTGGAGATTTACTGGACCATTGTCACTGTTTTGACTATGATTACAACAGCCTTGTTAGTGTACTCTGAGTTAGTAGAGATTGTTGCTTGCAATGAAGCAATCAAACGTGTTACTTTACAGTAAGTGATATATATAATGTGAGTACATTCTGTGAACAAGCTCAACATTTTAAAGGGTATATTGGCAAGCTTGTAGTGACTTGTTACTTCTTGCATGCTTCCCCACCTTCATACTTGTGCTCCTGGATTTGTACTAATATTTGAGGCAATTTGTAAATCTATTACAGATATGAGTGCAAGACGTATTTTATGTACGCCTTACATTCCTTTTCGCAGTTATACAAAGGACATTTCTAATTGTACTCATGCTCATACTATTGTACTAACAGTCTGGCTTTTGTGAATTGGAAACTTTTTACATGGTTGTTTTGACTTCATTCAAATATATCCAAGTAGCAGATCAATATTGTTTTTATTGGTCAGGTTTACTTGAAAGCTTCAGAGCACTTCAGTATGTTTATATAACTAATTTGACACTTTAAGACTGACCTCTGAGCATCTGCCATGACCTTTGACCCAGCTAGATCTTTCTGCTTTGCACTATTGGAACGGGACCTTCTAGAGGATGATCTATCTAATGAGTTATTTAGATAAATATTATCATCTTTATCTGAGAGCGATGAAAGCGATTTCTGGTCTGTTAGATTTGAGTTTGACTTTGTTTGACGAACATCGTTTAGAAGGTCAGGTTCTTCGGTGAGGTACGACTGTTGATCACTGTCAGCCTCTTTGAAGCTAAAGCCAAAGTCTTTCAGCCTGTTTTTGGTGGAGTCGGATGATTTGCCAGGGGAACTCAAAGATGAAGAGATTGTTGAAGATTGCTCAGGAGATGAAACAGAATAGCCTGTTGCATTTTTTCTAGATGACCTTTTTGAAGATTTCTTGGGCTGTAGACACAAACAAGAATAAAAAAGCATTCACAACCACTGAATAAAAATGAGGATTGAACTTTACTACCCAATAAAAATGATTTGACTATTTAATGGATGCTATATGCTCATAACATTACAAAGAAAATGATAACAAATACACAATAAATGACAATTTGGTCATTAAATGTTGATTGATAAACTTACCATGTATGTTCAATTATCTCTCCAAATATTATAACTCATCACAATACTTTGTGAAATTCGAGATCGCAAATCATTGCTGTTGACAATTAAAGATGTGTAAGACCCCCTCCCACCCTTCTACCCCACCTTCCATAACTAAATTAACAGTGCCTTTCCATGCACCCAATAGTTTAATTTCTACAACTCTACAAAACAAACAAGACTAAGGAGCACTCTGTTGTACCTCTATGCTGCTTGTGACAGGTCCCCCTACACCCCTGGACCGCATCCCACTGCCTGGACGAGCCTTCTTCATGCCTGCACTGTGTACTGGTTTGATGTCATGTTCCCTTGATGATCTCTCTGTATGCTGTAGCATTGGGGTAGCCACTCTTTTGACTTCACTCTCATCTTTCATGGTGACATGTATGGTATCCTCTTGTTTGTATGTTAGCCCAGTGTCCTCCTGAGGTAAACCATCAATACCTGGTAAATGCAGGAATAAGAAAAGTCTTGAAGACATAGAAGGCAGCATAATACTTTCTAAATGGGAGAATTGTTCATTTCTAAGGGATCTATATCACTGAATAGAAAGAGTATGGTTGGGTTTGCATCCTTTGCTCATCCTGCAAAGGGAACTTTGAAACACATTTTGATTAAACATTTAAACTGATGAAGTAAGCCAACTCTCATCCTTAATCCATCTAATACCTCCCCCCCCCACCCTGTGCGAACCCCATCCCCAAAGACACAATAACTATTATACTGTGCCAGATGTGATGAGGGAAGCATAATATACTGCCATACACAACAATCTTACAGCTAAGCTAATTCTCCTAACCTCTGGTCTCCATCTTTTTGGCTTTGGCTTTCTTTTTCTGTTCTTCACTCTTTCTCAAGCTTCCCTGGTCTTGTGGAGACTGAAGAGTTGATGAGGTACTTGTTACTTCCGATGTGATTGATGGTGCCCTTTCTTTCTTGGTCATTCTGTCTTTGTGATGTTTTAATAATACTTCTAGCATAGTACGTAGCGGTACATCTTGCTCCTGGAATAAACATAGACAAACATTATGCTGCAATAAATTCTCTAATAATTCAACCTAAATGTGACATCAATTGAGAAGGGAGATACTTACCTATCATCCTGAACATCTCATGTTATGAGTCTCTATGCTGTTTGTACGCATGCTGGCTATTTGTAATATTTATCTCCCTAGGCAAGAACAAAAGCTGTCACCTGCTCAGTTTGTTAACATTTACTTTGCATGATACAAACCAACACATTCAGATGAAATTAGTGTCCTGTGTGTGTTGTAGACAATGAATCAAGAGAATGCTGTTGTCAAATGAATACTCACAATGTCAAATTGTTGAACAAGGGGTCCATCGTGGTAACTTACTTTGATTCTTTGTTAACTCTCTCACTATTGGTCATGCCACACGTATGGTTTGCAGGGAGTTCACAATAATGATATTTGAGAGCATGGACCCAATTTGCTCTGATGCTGTTTACTGAACTGATGTTCAACTATGTTGCATATTCTAATACAATGTGAAGGTTTAGTCATTAACACATGAATGTTCACACTCCTACCTTGTTTTTCTTCAGCAGCTTGTCAAGATTTGCTTCTCGAGCTAATGTCGCCCTGTTGTTGAGACTTGCCTCTGTCCTTGGCATTTCATCATCCATACACTGCAAAGTTTGTGTTAATCCCTGTAAGTTACAAACAATTTGTCTTTGAAACAATAGTACAGAGGCTTTTCAAATTAATGACAGATACCTAAGCCTTATCCGACAAAATACAAAACAACACTTCACCAAAGCCTAAAGTAATGTTAGACTAAGCCTAGGCCTAGTTACTAAGTTATAGACCTTGCCTAGTCAATGAAAAACACATTTGAAATTTACAACAAGCCCCCTTAATGTTTAACAATCTAGGATAGGAATGGCCTAAATCAAAACGCGCATATAGACGCTCATGTAGGCCTAAATTTCAAGTTTCAGTTGTACAACCGGCAATGGTTTTATCTTTGGAAACCTATTCCACGAATATTAGCTGCTAACGTTACTGCTACTGCTAGTTTCTACTTGGTCTAGCCTACTCCTTACTAGTTATACGTTGGGCCTAAGGTTGAGGCAGACCCTAGGCGCGGCTAGGCCTAACATTACTGCGCGTTTGCTACTATCACTGATGCGAAACATACAAACCTTTCGACTGAGGTATTCTCGCACGAGAGAGGAGCAAATATTCTCAACTTCATCATTATGGAAAGGCATGATGGAAATGTTAAGACGGTTTTCATTCACCGCCTTGCGAGTTCTTGAAAGTTGAAGCTTCTCTGTTACTATG